>JAZKJV010000179.1:488114-760903 GCA_037367405.1 Ottelia alismoides | reverse complement strand
GCCCAAGCGTTTGTTGTAGTTATTAGTAGTTAAACATTCCTTGGCGACTGGTTAAGTTTTGTAAGTTTTGCGAACAGGCCCCCAAAACTTCCTTATTATCGCAGGTTCGCCCCCCCCCCCCCCCCCCCGCCAGGCGCGTGCTCTGCACGTGGTCCTGGCGATTTTGTGAGTTTAGCCCCAGGGTTTTTGAGTAAATGTTTTCAGTGCATAAACATCTTTGTGGCGTGGTAAAGTTTCTGGAATTATTGCAAGAAGGCCCTCATATTTTCCGATAATCACTTAAACGCCCCCGCTAGGACGCGTGCGCGTCACGTGTGCCTGGCAATTTTGCCTCCAAGGCCCCTAGAGTTTTGGGTGTTTCTTTTTGGTACTGAAAGCTTCTGTATTAGTTATAACTTTTTTGGTTAATTTGCCTGCAAGCCCCTGAATTCCTGTCTAATTACAAAAATACCCCTGCATGTGTGCCTTTTCTTTTTGGCTTATAATAATTTTTCCATACATCTACAAAACCCTAAAAAATCTCCAAAAATCACTGTAGCTTCCTGTTGCATAGTAGTTAATCACCATATTTTTATTTTCATAATTAGTGCATTTTATTATTTATTAAAATTCAAAAATAGCTATATTCGGCACTGTTTGCATTAGAAAATACCAAAAAATATAAAAACACTCCAGAAAATTCCCAAAAAAATATATTTTGCTCCTTTTAGTGTGTTTTAATTTCAGACCAAAAATCATTAAAAAATACAAAACCAAACTCCTAAAAATTGCAAAAATCTAAAAACCTTTATAAAAATTTATAAAATTCATACAAAATCCAAAAATTGTGTTTTCTTTTCCTAAATTTTCTTTGTTTTATTATCTTTAAGAGAAAATTAATTTGGAGAATTTTTGTTACTGTTTGCTATTTTATTTCTCCATTTTAGTTTCAACCTTGTATTTTCTTCACTGTTTTCCTTATTTTGATAATTAAAAATACCAAAAACATTCTAAAAATTACCCAAAAATCACAAAAACAGTAAAAAGTATAAAAAGACCAAAAAGACTTTATTTCCTTATTTTTGAGTATTTTTATCTATTTTTATTAATACTTTAGTTTTCCTTTTATTACATTGTCTTTAATTTCCAATATTGAAAAAGAAAATATAAAAAAATATAAAATATAAAAAGAAAATATAAAATCAGTAAATTAAAAATCAAAATACAAAAATATAAAATTAAAAATTAAATAAAAAATTAAAATTAAAACCCCACAAAAAAATAGCATAATAGGCACTTGATCACAACTCACACATTTTGAGCACTTGTGCCCCGTTCTACCTGTCTGCTCCCTGTGTTCGACCTCTACAATACTTGCACCTATACACATCTTTGTTGTAGAGTTATAATAAATTTTAACTCCGCACATTTACATTCATTGCTTGATATATCTGTCGTGGGTTAATTGTTGTTTGACTCGGGATTTCGAGCGGTCACCGCTCGATGCGGTTTCGCCTTGTGAAACCGTACGACCCTCTATTTTTCCGGTTCAACAATGGAGCCGTTGCGGGGAGCAACAGCGCGTAGTTCGGGTCTTGTTTGTGATTGTGATTTAGTGTCTATTTCGCGGCTTTTATTTTTCGCTATTTTATTTTCTTTATTTTTGATATACCTCTTGAGCTGTCTAACCTTCTCCTTTGTTGACTTTGTGCGAGGAACCGCGGATCGAGGGAGGCGCTCCACCCTAGGCGCCTACGCACCCACGTGAAGCCGGCATCTGCCAGCCGAGCACCGAGGAGACGAAGAGGAAATTTTGAAGACCGAGCTCATTTTTAGTTGTAGAATTTATTTCTTGTATTTATTATTAGTGTAATTTAAGTGAGAGAGAGACTATTATTTGTAATAATACAGGTACCCCCGGACTTGGACTCTTGAGCCTAATTTCCAAGTGTTTGTTCACTTGGGGGCTCATCGCGGTTTTTACGCTTTTCATCGCATTTTTTTTATTTTGTTTTGTTTTTCGATTTCATTTATTTTGTGTGATTGAGCCCTTAGCTTTTAGGATTGCTTGCGTAGCATTAGGTCCAAACACCTTAATCAACATTGCATGTACCTATAGTCTCGTTTGGACTTAGTCAAATTTTAAACAGTTGATCATCACCTTCAATCCATCGCGCCGCGAGCTCTCCCCGCAAAGCGCTTTCTCCTACCCTCAATTTGTTGAGCAGAGGAGGGGTGAGCCTAGACCGGACTCTAGGGTTGAGGATTGACGGTCAACTTGTGGTTCTTCCCGCTAATAGCAATTTTTGAACTTAGGGCGATTTCATCGGCTTTGCATTTACATATAGATAGGTTTCAATTCTGCTGAGCAGCCTTGCATGTAGAGTGTTGGAGGCAAGGTGAGCATTTCTCTTTAGCATCCATCATTGATTTGACGCTTGCATTGCTTTTCCGACTCTACCTCTGGTTTTGCCAACCTAGGATCTTAAAGGAATTGACTCCTCGTTAGGCTCGTGCATTACTCACTAAAAGTCCAAAAAAGTGATAACCAATAAAATTGGGACTGCTAATTTTACTTGACCCTAAAACTGATCAAAAAGAAACATCTTGTATGGGGCGAGTAATCCCCTCATTGTCTTCGTTTTACATTGCTCGCGCACACACTAAGGATTAGTGCCCAAATCCCATTGAGCCCCTAAGTGATTGTGCAACTTGTGGACTTCTCACCTAACTCTAAAACAGACAAGATAAAAAGACCGCATTTGTGGTCTCTACCGAGTGAGTAGGTGAATTGAGGGTTTGTATTATTTGCATTTTTGTTTGTGATTGTTTTGTGTGTCCTAGATCGCTTCTGCGCACTTGCGCCTTTCTTCTCACTTCTCTTGACTTGACCATCGTGCTCTCCCGATCATTTTCTTTTGTTTCGAGATGGCCGACTGGAGCGTATTCTATCCGGACTTTGCGGATCACTCGCTCACTCCAGCTGGCCCACCTCCTTTTTTCCAGGAGGACTTTGCTCCTGACTTTTGTACATATCCGACCAACCCACTATTTCAGGATTCGGACTTTGACCTTCACCAATCATTTCCACCACCGTCGCCTACACATTTCGACAACCCGCTCTTCCTTGAGTATCCTGATCCGGAATGTGATTTTTGTCCACACCCACCGCCCACATTCGACACACCCGATCCTGAGATTTTGGAGTCACCTTTCATGTTATCCACACTTGAGACCTTGAATCAGATGATGGAGCATATGAATTCGAGGATCAATGATCTTACTAGTTTAAATAAGAACCAAAATGCCGCTCCAGTCTTCGAGGATATGGAATCATTTGAGGATTATCATGAGAGCTTGCAATCGCCCAAAATACAAAAAAATGAGAAAAATTTAAAAATACAAAAAGATTTCGGGAGACACATGATCGAGCCAGACTGTGAGGAGAAGTACCACTTGCCAGACCCTTTGACCACACAGCCTTTCACACCCGGTCCCACCTTTGACCCCGAGGATGCCGCTGTACAGACTGCTCTTGGCATGCCTCGTGTATATGCTGATTCCGACTTCCTCCCTTGTATGGCGGAAGTCCAAAAATTCAAAAAAATGTTATCTGAACCCGAAGTGGTGGCCACCATTCATGAGATTATCCGTGCCCCACTTCAGCAGGCCATGACCCATATGTCTGCTCCTCTTCCCAAGAAGAGAAAGCGGAGGAGCAGATCTGAGCGTCATATCTTGACCATGGCCACTGCCCACGCCATCACACACCGTCCCATTCCTCGGAAGAAGAACACTGCCACACCTTTCATTAGCTGCACCATCTCTGACCACACATGTGATCGCACTCTCCTAGACGGCGGTGCTTCTATTAGCATCATACCCTTCTCGCTGGTACAGTCTCTTCACCTAGGGCCTCTCAAGAAGACCAGGATGATCGTACAGTTCGCTGATGGATCAATAAAGATGCCGAAGGGTATCCTTGAAAACGCCGTCATATCGATTCAGGGCACGAGCCACAATGTTGATTTTGTCGTGTTGCCCATGGAGAAATCCACAGGGGAGCATTCTCCAATCATCCTGGGACGACCATTCCTCGCCTCTGTGAGAGTCGTTATTGACTACGGATCAGGAGAGATTCGCTTCCGTCCTGCTGACGAGGGCGAAGCAGTGATCACCACACCTACTGCCGACCAGAGACCTGCACCTGATGTGACTATACCTATCTTAGCTGACCTCGAGGACCACGACCTTGATGATACTATCAGAGAATTTTGCTGTCTATTGGATTCCACTGAGACCCGAGAATTCCTCCCAGTTGAGGAAAACTCGGAAAGCATGGACCTCGACGTTCCTTCTTCTGGGACTTGGCGTTGTGTTGATGACATCCGCGGGATCTACACGATTGATACCGTTGAGCGGAGGGCAGATTTAGAGACGATACAGGACGGCCATGTTTTGACTACTTCCACCGATGAGTCCGCCCCTGTCCATGTAGATACTGATGAGACTAAGGCCGAATTTGATTTTGTTGCTTTTCTTCAGAGATTCGGGCCTTTTGATGAAAAAGATGATCCAGTTGAGATTACAGAGGACGAACAGAGTTCGACTACTTCCACCGATGAGTTCGTGCCTTTTGATTTTGACTTGGACGACACCTCGGCAGGACGACTCCGAGTACACCACTTCCGATGATGATGAGTTCGTCCATTCCACTTTGATATCAGCGAGACTCCCAAGGCCGGACCGAGCCGTACTTCTTCCACTACCCAGTCTGTGCCTCCACACCCTAGGGCCACTGAGGATTTACACCCCGTCGACCCTGATCGGATTCCGTCCACTGTAGACCCCGATGTCGACCTGCACCACACTAGATCTATTCCTCAGCGGTCTCGCAAGAAGGTTCGCTTTCTACCTTCTTGACCCTCTGTACATCCATCCTGTTGTACATTCGTGTTGTGTACCTCCGTCTCTCTTCCGTATTGCTCGTCCACCCATTCTCGTGTTTGCCTAGCTCAAGACGTACTTTGTCCTAAGTATAGGGGGGTGGACGAGCCGAGTGTTCATTCATCGTTCCGTCTGATTACTCCTGTTGTTGCCTATACTTAGGGCTTCTTTTACCCTAAGTATAGGGGGAGTGATGTGTACATCCTCACGATCTCTTCTTCCATCTTCATCTCTTTTCTTCTTTCTTCTTTTCTTCTTTTCCTCTTCTATCTTCTTCATCTATCAGAAAGGTGCCGCCCTTGTAGACAGTTTTCCATACTTAGGACGTACTTTGTCCTAAGTATAGGGGGGGTGTGCACCCCGAGTTTTTCTCATTCATCTCGATCCTCTCCATTGTCTCCTCTTCTTGTCTATACTTAGGGATATCTTACCCTAAGTATAAGGGGAGACAATCCGAGTACGATCTGTTCATTCCCACCCTTGACCCTCCCTGCTTTGTGTACAGTCTGCTATACTTAGGATTATTTGATCCTAAGTATAGGGGGGACGGTCAACTTCTCATTCATTGATTCATCGATTCATTCATTTATTCTTTAGGCTTTCCTATACTCAGTACGAGTTATGTCTTCTCTTTTCTCTCTGATCTATGAGGACATAGCTCAAGCTAAGTATAGGGGGGTCGTATATACTACGTATATACTTTAGCCATAACTCGTACTTTCGTATTTTCTTAATAATATGGCTAAAAATTCTTTAAAATTCATTAAAAATCCTTAATAAAAAGATGTGGTTATTCCTCAAATTCTTTTTGTATTTACTGATTAATAAATCAGGTGAAAATGTTTTTTGCAAAATGTCTGAAAAATAGTTTGAAAATCTTTGTGAACACTTATTGAAAACTATTTTGAAAATATTTTGTTTCGTGTTTTCAACCTGTGTGGTTTGTAAAACTTCTTTTCTTTGTGTGAAATAAAATGTTTGAAAAATGATTTGCAAATGGTTTGAAAAATGGTTGCAAAATGATTTGAAAAACCTATATATACTGTTTTGAAAACCTTTGCAAAATGATTTTCAAATGTGCGTAAAATGTTTGTAAAAATTATTTTGGACTATAGTTTTCAAAATTGTGTGTAAATTGTTTTCAATAAGTTTGAGGAATATACACATCACACCAAAAATTCACTATATGTATATATATAAAATTGACCACTTACCCTTGTAAATTCTTAAAATCCACTTCTTGTATATATAAGAAGCACTCCCGTGTACATATTTTCACCTAGTTTTCAGCCAAAACTTTTTATTTTCAAAAATTCCAAAAACATTTGCAAAAATTAAAATCCAAAAACATTTGAAAAATCTTTTGAAAATACAAAAAAATGCATGCATCATCTTTTCAAAATCCATAAAAAGTTCAAAATCTTTGAAAAATTGCATCACAAAAATATTTTCTGCATCGCCTTGCATAGCATGAGCATTTTTCGGATTGAGTTTGATAGTTGAACAAGTCTAAGTAAAATCCGAAGATTGGAGCTTGATTGGACCTTAAAATCTACCTAATAACCAGGAACCTTATAGGAACTGGGTTTGAGGTACTTCAGGTCTAGTTGACTTAATTCTTTGAGGATCACGAGACTTGGTTCGATGGATTCTTGACTGCCTAAGTAGAGTATTTCGGAGCACACGTACGACTCTTGTTGATAATGACCTAACTTGGACACATGCACCTTTCACATGGCTCAACTCAGTTGGAGTGGTGAGGGGATTGGATTTGCCGGTATGAGACGCACACAAGTGGAAACATTTGTCCTCCTCTAGGGAGGGAAGTGCACCCCAACCCGTCCAGTGATTAGGAAGTCTAAAGACAGGAGGCTGTGGGTTGCGATAAAGCTTCAAAAGAGGGATAGTCTACTGGCTCAAGGAGGAAAACTCCTTATGTAAATGCTGCTGTGAATAGTATTCAAAAAAAAAAAAGAAGTTCAGGCATGTACAAAAATAAAAAGCCTGCAAAGTATGTGAATATGTTGTAAAGTCAATAAGCAAGCTTGAGTTCCAAAGACATATCATGTGAGCCTGCAGCAGGATGACTTGACTACACTGGTCTTGCATCCAAGGGTAGGTAGCTACACTGGCTACCGTCCATTCTTCTCTTCACCCCCTCCTCTTGAGCTGGTTGCCACTTGAACTTAGAAGGGAATACCCCGCTCCTCGAGGATGGAGTTGCTGGATTGGGGAATCACTGGGTTGTCGTACTGGAGAAGTCAGTTTCTTTGTCATTCTAGTTGGGGAGAGCCACCATCACTTACACTGTACAAGTCAGATTCATAGTCGTAAGAGTTTGCGTATGAGTTGAGATATTTCTGACCTGGCTATTGAGGAGACTTGAGCAGAGTTTTGGGATTCTCAAGGACTGTTGGATTTCAAACACGGTTCTCAATAAGGTTCCGCCCGCACTAAAATTCCAAAGGTCCGACTTAAGCTCCAAACTTTGATTTTGCGAAGACAAGTTTGATAGTTAAACTTAATCCATCTTTCTTCTTTTCTTTTCTTTGTTTTTCTTTTCTGCACTTATTGCATAAGTGTTTGCTAGGGACTAGCAAAGGCAAGTATAGGGGGATGATGAATCCACGTTTCATCATCTTTATTCTATCATTTTGGCCTTAAAAACCCTAGTAAATGCGTGTAAATAGAGCTAATTCAGGTATTTTAGCATTCATGCATATGTATGTAAATATTGCATAAAATGCGGTTTTTAAAGCCAAAATTATAGAATAAAGAAAAGAAAAGAAAAAGAATAAAATATTGTAAATATTTTATGACCCAAAACCCCGAGACCTAGGCATCTTGATGAATAGGTCGACAAGGAATAAAGTAGGGGGAGATAAGGGCCAAAACACAGATAAAATACCTATACATTTTATTCATTCTTTATTCATTTTGGGACCTATTTTTGGTTCCACTTTTTACACTTCAATAAAGAAACTTTGTACATGAAAGTTGTAGATAATTAAATAAATAAAAATACAAAATTGATTTCACAGAAAAATAATGCACAGATAAAAAGTTATGGTCTGAATAAAAATCCAGAATGCCAACTTCCCAGACCCGAATCTCGCAAATAAAAACTCCAAATGCAGCATACTCACCTTTAATTGTATATAGAAGAAAATAATCTAATTAATGGTGGTGGTTTCGCATTTGGCGGAGCTACGGTTTGAAAGTTGACTTTTGGACCCTCATTGTATACTTGTACATATTAAAATATTCAATTTATTATTTATTATTATTTTTATAATTTTATATTTTTATAATGTTGTAAATAATACTTACAATAATTATGTATATTAAAATCAGAATAAAAACATCATTAAAACTCAAATAAAAATACTTGTATATGTCTAATATATAGGTATAATACATGAAGCTATACCTATACAAATAACACTTTCATTTTATTAAGTGTATAAAATATATCAGAAAATCAAAATAAAAATATATTTGTGTCTATAAAAGTATTTTATAATTTTAGAAAATAAAAACCAAAATAAAATAAATTAAAAATACCTAAATAAAAATAAAATACTTAAATACATAGATATAGATACCTATAGGGGTATAAATGCAAACTTGTAAAATATACTTCATAAAAATAAATAAAAATCACTATAAAATACTTTATAAAAAAATAAACATTTTTTATTTTATAACTAAAAATTAATAAAATCATCTCCTATTTTAAATTGAATTAACAAATTTTTTTTTAAGGTTTTTTCTGGTTGGTCCACGTGGACCAACCAGATTTCTTCCTTGTTTGACCTCGGTCAACTCTCTGACCGAGGTCTGGCTTTTGTCAGGAATGCGTTTTTCTTGATCTTCGCCCCTTTTTGGAGGGCGCATCTTACGTCTTTTCATGATGGTTTCTTCACGAGTTTTTGTCCTCGCAGATCCCTCTTACACGCCCATACCTCATTTCGGGGATTCGCTCGTTGTGCCACCCGTGACATGGCCTTGAAGTTCGCCCCTTGGCCATTCTTTCAAAAACTACCCCAAGCTACCTTTTCACCTTGAACCCCATTCTGACCGTCGGAAGCTCCCTTGTTTTTGGCTCAGGACTGGTGGTGGTGACAGCACCACCTCCAGCCATCTAGGGCAGTGCTCGGGGCGTCTCTTTGGCCGTTCCACCATCTCCGGCCAAGTGCGGCCGTCGAGGTACCAATCTCAGGTGCTTCTGCGCCTTGAGGTCCATCTTCTTAGCATTTTGTTTGCAATTTTCTTTTACTTCTGTGCAGCAGTAGAGTAACACCCATATCCGTCTTATTTCACACCAAATCGGTCAACTGTCACTCAATCTCGCCGGAGCTTGCTCCGGCGAGCTCCATTTTTACCGATCTCGCATCATTCCATCTCCTGGTGAGTTGCGGCATTTTGCCCGCAACCACCCCTAACCTCTCTTGCAGGTACATTCGCGAGAGCCTCATCTGGAGGCGAGATTTTACAAATAACAACCCCTCCAGGTCGCCGGAGCCTCTACGACCCGCCGAGGCCATCCTTTAGCCTTAGGCCCCTTTTGCGACGCCTGGACGACGGGGAGAACTCGCAGGAGCCTTGGGGCGCCCCCTCCGCGCTTCCAGAAGGCTGGGTTGAGTCAGGCGAGCGGCTCGAAACTCAGATCTTCCGAGTTCTTGAGCTGTTCGTCCTGACCTCCTCGCCGCCGTTCGATCTTCGGGGACCCCCAGGCGAAGCTACAACCGCCCGATTGTTCGCCCCTCTGTCGTCAGATCCACGGCTGGGATCTAATCCCAGCCGTTCCTTGGCGAACCGGTACCGGCTTCCCTCGATTCGACACGTGTCTAAGTGACAAAGGGCCAGCCGTTGGATGCGCTTCAGTGCTTGGGTATTTTGCTATATACACCCCAAGCATTTTTGTATTTAGTTATTAGTAGTTAAACATTCCTTGGCCGCTGGTTAAGTTTTGTAAGTTTTGCGAACAGGCCCCCAAAACTTCCTTATTATCGCAGGTTCGCCCCCCCCCCCCCCCCGCCAGGCGCGTGCTCTGCACGTGGTCCTGGCGATTTTGTGAGTTTAGCCCAGGGTTTTTGAGTAAATGTTTTCAGTGCATAAACATCTTTGTGGCGTGGTAAAGTTTCTGGAATTATTGCAAGAAGGCCCTCATATTTTCCGATAATCACTTAAACGCCCCCGCTAGGACGCGTGCGCGTCACGTGTGCCTGGCAATTTTGCCTCCAAGGCCCCTAGAGTTTTGGGTGTTTCTTTTTGGTACTGAAAGCTTCTGTATTAGTTATAACTTTTTGGTTAATTTGCCTGCAAGCCCCTGAATTCCTGTCTAATTACAAAAATACCCCTGCATGTGTGCCTTTTCTTTTTGCTTATAATAATTTTTCCATACATCTACAAAACCCTAAAAAATCTCCAAAAATCACTGTAGCTTCCTGTTGCATAGTAGTTAATCACCATATTTTTATTTTTCATAATTAGTGCATTTTATTATTTATTAAAATTCAAAAATAGCTATTTTCGGCACTGTTTGCATTAGAAAATACCAAAAAAATATAAAAACACTCCAGAAAATTCCCAAAAAAATATATTTTGCTCCTTTTAGTGTGTTTTAATTTCAGACCAAAAATCATTAAAAAATACAAAACCAAACTCCTAAAAATTGCAAAAATCTAAAAACCTTTTTAAAAATTTATAAAATTCATACAAAATCCAAAATTGTGTTTTCTTTTCCTAAATTTTCTTTGTTTTATTATCTTTAAGAGAAAATTAATTTGGAGAATTTTTGTTACTGTTTGCTATTTTATTTCTCCATTTTAGTTTCAACCTTGTATTTTCTTCACTGTTTTCCTTATTTTGATAATTAAAAATACCAAAAACATTCTAAAAATTACCAAAAAATCACAAAAACAGTAAAAAAGTATAAAAAGACCAAAAAGACTTTATTTCCTTATTTTTGAGTATTTTTATCTATTTTTATTAATACTTTAGTTTTCCTTTTATTACATTGTCTTTAATTTCCAATATTGAAAAAGAAAATATAAAAAAATATAAAATATAAAAAGAAAATATAAAATCAGTAAATTAAAAATCAAAATACAAAAATATAAAATTAAAAATTAAATAAAAAATATAAAATTAAAACCCACAAAAAATAGCATAATAGGCACTTGATCACAACTCACACATTTTGAGCACTTGTGCCCCGTTCTACCTGTCTGCTCCCTGTGTTCGACCTCTACAATACTTGCACCTATACACATCTTTGTTGTAGAGTTATAATAAATTTTAACTCCGCACATTTACATTCATTGCTTGATATATCTGTCGTGGGTTAATTGTTGTTTGACTCGGGATTTCGAGCGGTCACCGCATCGACTGCGGTTTCGCCTTGTGAAACCGTACGACCCTCTATTTTTCCGGTTCAACATGCTGGTAGACGTCGTGCGGCATCAGTACCGCTGGCTGGCTCGGCTGAATGGGTGGCATCAGTACCACCTCCTAGATCTGGTGAAGCGGCGGCCTCAGTACCGCCGGTGGGATCAGCATCCTTGGTGGCCTCAGTACCACCGTCATCGTCTGGAGCGGCCTCAGTACCGCTCTCCTCCTCCTCCTGTGGTGCCTCGGGATGAAGCTCAGATGAGGCGCCGCCGCCTGCTGGGGTCCTACCGCTCCTAAGTGTGACAAAATCAGCATCAAATAGATCCGAAGAAGTATCATCAAATGGATCACTAGGAGTGGCTAACTCAATATGTACTACCTGCTCAGATTTCCTCTTGAGGCTGTTCGGATTGGGCTCTATCTGGGCTGGTATGGAGGCCTTCCCTCTCACCAGGTCCCGCATCTCCTGGCGGAACTCGTCCATCTCCCGTCTGGAATGTAGCCTGCTGGTCCGTGAGGATGCGGGCGATGTCATCCAAAGCGGGGCTCTCGTGGGAGCCCGACGGGTGGCCTCTCTGTAGGTGAGGCTGCTGGAGCTGCTGTGGTGGGTAAGAGGGGTAGGATGGAGGGTGCTGCTGGTATCCCTGGTGAGCCTGCTGCTCACGTCCAAGGCTATCCCTGCTGCTGATAGGGACGAGGACCGTAGGATGATGGCTGGTGCTGCGGATAGGCTGGGGGCTGCTGCTGCGACTGGTGATGGTCTCTCTGCTGGGAGTACTGCCCTCCCTGTCCTGACGGCTGCTGCTGGGGCTGGGCACCACCACTCCCCCACCTGAATCCGGGATGGTCTCATCGGATCCAGGCTGGGGGCGGTCGTACCAAATCCCGTTGACATCCATCAACGGCTCGGCATCATAGGGGGCTGGCGGGAGTACTGCCAGAGGCTGGTCCGGCTGGTAGACCACCATCTGCATCTCTGGAGATGGTGGGGACTGGTAGGTGGGCTGCGGCTGCTGGTACGGCTCCGCTTGTACAAGGTGAACTGTCTAGGCTGCACTGGGGTGCTGGAGCGCTGGGACGAGCTGCTGCTGCTGCCGGCATCGCCTCGCGACTGAAGACGGGGTTGAGAAGCCGTCTGTGCCTCCTGGAGACACATGAGCTGTGTCTTCATGTCGCTCAAGACCTGTGCCATTTGCTCCATCTGCGTGATACTCTGGCACTGCTTCTTCTCAATCAGCTCCATGCGGTCCAACTTCTCGCTGATGATACCCATGTCCGCAGCTGATGACTCTGCCTGTGCTGCTGCGGCTGCGGACGAACTGGATGGACCTGCATCTACCCGTGCTATCCGCTGGTACTGCACGGGTCCTGGCTGATGTGGCTGGGTCTTCTGAGTATAGAGCCTGGTCTGAGACATCACCATATAGTTCTCTGCCATCTCCTCAAAAATGGCCCAGACCTGCTCGTGGTCCTTGGCGAAGTAGGACCCGCCACAAGAAGCATTCACCAGGCCCTGTAGCTCTGGTGACAACCCGCTGAAAAAGCTCTGAACGAGGTTCGGCTTCGTGATGTCGTGGTGCGGGCATCTGTCCAGAAGCTCTCGGAACCTCTCCCATGCCTCGTGAAATTGCTCATTGGGGAACATGGAGAAGTTGCTGATCAGGGGCCCTCGCTGCATTCGTCCGCCCGAGTGGATAGTACTTGTTCAAGTACTCGGTGCGGAGCTGCTCCCAGGTGTAGACAAACTTCCCCAAATGTTTCAGCCAGGTGGCTACTCTATCTGCCAGTGAGAAGGGGAAGGCGATCATCCTGATCGTGTCCTGGTCCACATGCCGGTCGTGGACAGTGCTGCAAATCATCAGAAACTCCTGGAGGTGGAGGTGGGGCTCCTCTGTAGCAAGTCCATGGAACCGAGGAAGCATCTGCAAGGTGTTCGGGGGAACTTGAAGTCCCCCACGATAGCTGGAACCACCACCCAATGGTGCATCAGTGTAGATCCGGGGTTGTGCAACTCCCGCATCGGTCTCGGTGGTCCTCCTGCCGCGGCGGCTGCCGCTGCGGCGGCCGCGGCCGCTGCTGCGGCTGCTGCTGCACGTGCATCTGCATCATCGGGCTCATCGGGCTCGCTCTGTCGGTCTCGCTCTGCTCTGAGCCTCTCCAACTCTCTCCTCATCTCTATCATGAATGCTCCCTGATCGCGGAGCTGCTGCTGAACGGTCTCAAGTGATGCGATCAGGGTGGATTTGATCGCTCCCTGGTCTAATACGAAATGCTCTGGCTGTCGGGAGTGATCATCTGAACTGCCTGCTCCGGCCATATCGACGTCTGCAAAATCAAACGAGCCCAACTCAGGTGCTGTCAAATGTATCAATCTCTCCTCGGGCTCGTGTCTCTCAGGAAGGTCAGAAAGGGGGTCGGAGGGGAACAGGGTGGAGTCGTACTCGGGCTCGGAGAGCGGGTCTGAGCTCTCGCGAGCCAACCTAGATGATGAGGTGACGCGCCCGAAAGCGGTGCAGCCAGAGGCTGTCTAAGAGACCGTCTACCCATCATCTTGATCTGGCGAGTAGGGCGGATGAGATCTGGAAAAATTATGATCTGAAAATAAACCCCCGGTTCACCAACGCAACGCGAGCTGAAGACCGTGAAAGTTCGGTCAAATTATCTTGTCAATTTTATTTTGGTGAACACTCAAAATATCAGAGCGCTTACGTGACCTGTTGGGATATCCGCTGCTAACCCAACCGACTGGCCCGCACGGAAGAGTCGGTAATCAGTCAGGTTTAGCAACGGGGGGCTCTACCTAGTGTGCGGGTCACTCTCTCGCGCATACAAACCAAGCAATGAGGGGGTTGCTCTCCCCAAGACAAAATTTTTAGGGTGAGCGGGTTTTAAGATCAATAATTTTAGCAGTCCCAATTTTATGGTTTCACTTTTTTTTTAATATTTTTCAGAGCAAACAAAAGGCCTAACGAATTTTTCGATTCTCCTGATTATTAAGTCCAAAACAGGGGGGAGAAGACGAAAAAGCCGATGCACGAAAATCAATGATGCATGCAAAGTCAGAAATGCGTACCTTGCTCCAGCTCTCTACATGCAATATGATCCGCGCATAAAAGTAAAGACTGAAATAAAACTAACCTAAATGATGCAGCGGTAAAGCCGAGTCCTAGACGAGCAACTTCTAGCGAAGAACCGTCTAACCGGTCACCGACCTCCAAGCCAAAGAGTCCGGTCTTGGCCCGTCCCTCCTCTATCCGACAAATCGGGGGTAGGAGTAAGCGCTTTACAGGACGGGCTACGGCACGTAGGCTACGGAGGCTAGCGAATCGGTTATTTTTATTATTGATTTTAAGTAGGTCCAATTACGATCTATAGGAACATATATGCAATTAGGTGTGTGGATCCTACTAATTACGGCACATTCACCAGAAAATCCTAAGTCTAGGGGCTCGAGCAAAAACCGTGAAAAACCGGAAAAGACAGTAAGAAAGAAAAATAAAGCCGCGAAGAAAACCGCGAAAAACCGCGAGGGTCCTAAAGGGTCCCCCGAGCACACCGGTGCTCGGCGAAACAGACCCGCTACGGTAGAAGTCCAAGTCCAAACAGTCCAAGTGTCCCTGTATTATTACAATAATAATATAAATGAAATAAAAACCTAAGCTATCCTCACCCACTCAATCTCTCTCTCTCTCTCGCTCTCTCCTGCGGCTTCGTAGAGAAGGAAGCCGCCTCCAAGTTCCTCGGCTGCACTGGCTCCTCGAAAGTCGTCTCCGCGGTCCTCGGGCCCTCGCAAGAAGAAGAGAAGAGTGGTCAGACCGGCAAAAATAATCAAATAATAAAGAAAAAGAAATGAAAATAAATATGAGGGTATATATGCAAAAAAATGGAAAATGAAATAAACACACAAAATAAAACAAAAATAAAAATAAAAATAAAAGAAAATCAAAATAAAACAAAAAGAAAATAGACACAAAAGCCGCGAAAAGCCGTGAGCTCCGAAGAGCCGCGAAAACAAAAACGAAAATAAAAACAAAAAGAACTACTAAGTCGTGCTCCCCGGCAACAGCGCCATTCTGATAACCCAAAATTCCCAAAGACCCGGGTGAAGGTAATAAGACAAGGGTTCGTTGCGACCCGGATCTCAGAGGATAGGTATATCAAGAAAAAGATCGAACCGCTAAATAAATCAAAGATCGATCAAAACAAAACGAGAAGCGGTCCAGCTATGAGATTAACCTGATATAGCACCCAGGGTCGAACACAAGGAGCACGGGTTGGCCAAAGGCCTACGAAGTAGTAAAAATGAAATAAAATAAATATAAAATATTTTTAGTGGTTTTTAATGATTTTTATATTTTTTTTTGTATTTTTAAAAATGTGAATAAAATAAAAGAAAGCAAAGACAAGCACACTTTAGCAATTTATTCAATGCATCAAAAATCAAGCAAAAATTCAAGAAAAAATGTTTTTATGTTTTTTAGGTTTTCTAGTGTTTTTGGTGATTTTTGGGATTGTTATAAGGTGTATTTTATTTCCTAAAAATCAAACAGTACTAAAAAGACAAGGTACTGTCCAGCCAGGACCAAAATCCAAAGATAAAATATCTAAGGATCTCAGAGGGACCTGGAGGTAATTTTCCTGTATACTAGAGAAAATAAGGCAAATTTGAGCACCAAAGTTATTGTTTTTGGGTTTTTAGATTAATTATTATGATTTTTATGAGTTTTTAGGTATTTTTGAATTTTTAGGGTTTTTAAGCAATGAAAAATAGCCAAAATTGGCTAGAAAATCAAGGAACGCAAAAGAAACCGTACCTAATTTTTATGGAATTTTTGAGGGGGTTTTTATATTTTTTTGGGATTTTTAATTCTAGACAGTAGCTAAAATAGAGGTTTTTGAATTTTTAAAAATAACAAATAAAATCAAAAATGTCCTAAAAAATTCTCAAAAATCCTACAACATGGCAGGAGCCATGTGTCAAATTTTCATCGAATTTGGAGGTGATTTGATATTTTATTCAAAAATCAAAAGAGGGCACTGTGCACAGGGACTGAAGTGCAAATACCCGAAGTTCTGGGGGTCCAGGTGCAATTTTCCCAGCAAGTCACGCGCGCGGTGCGTGCCTGGGGCACTCAGGACCTTTTGGTAAGAAAAACAAGTCCGAGGACCTTTTGGTAACTCGTACCAAAAAGTCCAGGGGCTATGTTGCAAATAACCCACTAATAGACGCACATGCGTAATTAAACACTCACAGGGGCATATATGCAATTACCAAAAAGTTTTCATTCAATCATAAACATCCAGAACTACAGGACTAGAGTTGCAATACACCAAAACTACACGTGACGAAGCACGTGGCTCACACATACAGGGGCATAAGTGCAAATACTAAAAAGCACGAGGTCCAATGTGCAAATAACCCAACGTAAATAAAAAGCACAAAATATTTACAGGACTGAAACGTAAAGCATAAACTAAGAGGAGGCCTACGGTAATTACCCCTTTATTACGTCGACGGCTGGATATGCGCCACGTAGCAGATCTGACGGTCCTGGACGACGGGCCGCCTTTCTCCTTCCGCACGTGGGCCTGATCGACGTCAGTGGAGGAGACACGTGGAAGATCTGACGGCCTCGGGTGCTGGTGTCTCTCTCTCTGCGCTAACGGTCCAGATCGCCCCTCTGAATGATCGGGCGGTGGCTGCTCCTCGATGGATGGACGGACACGATGAAAACTGGAGCGCTGAGGGCGATCGGACGGTGCTCGAGGATCCTGGAAGAACAGTTGGCCGGCGAGCTTCGCCGGCCTCGTGCGAGCGCGGTGGTCCTCGTCAGCTGCCCTTGAAGATCGGAACAGGTCCGCGATGAAGTCCCGCAGCTGGTGGTGGCCTCCGATGGCCCAACCGAGCCCTGGAGGGGCTCCGGCGAGGTCGGCGGAGGGAAGCTTCTGGCCCGAGTGTCGGGTGGCCTCAGATGGCCTCCTCTGGTCCTGCAAAATAGGTCAGAAGCTTCGCGGGTCGAGGGCAAAGTGCCTCGACCCGATGAGGCGGCGTGAAGGTGGTCTGTGCGTCGGGATGAGCGAGCTCCGGCGAGCGACGGACGGTGGAGCTCGAACCCCAGCTCCTGTGCGAGCTGGGTTGAATGAAGGGGCGAAGAAGGTGCGTGGAGGAAAGGCGATGGTGAACGTGGGTTCCGATGATCGAAAGGGGTATGCGAGATAGCCGGAATCGACGGAACTCGGCGAAGCTACGATTTGGGGCAAACTAGAAATTAGACGAAATGGGCAAGCTAGAAGGTTACCTGGGTGGCGAAGTAGACTAGGCTGGAGCTGAGGTAGCTCCCGGTCGTGGCCTCGAAGGTCGTCTGGTCCTGAGGCTCGAGCTCCTGCACTGGGCGGAGCACGGCGGCGCTACGTCGCCGGATCAGTGGTCCGGCCACCCCCTCCTCGCTGCGACACGGGCAATCGAGAGCTGTCACCTCAGGGACTGCGGTGGAGGTCACGGGATGAAGGGAGGAGAGCCAAAGATGATCGAATGGGTCACCGGAGGAGATGCTTTATATGATCCAGGGGTCCGATAAGATGATGATCGGGCGAGCAATCCAAGGAGCGGATCCCTAAAAGAAGGTGCACGCGGGGATCATGGATCTTCCCTTGGCAATCGGAGCCCTGGGTTTGAGTGGATGGAGATCGGATCTGCTCGCTAAAAGGTTGAGAAATCGGGTCGGGATTCAGATCCGCAAGGGAAATGGTCCACAGGGGGGAGTTGACCGGGCGGTCAACATCCCCCGTGGACCAATCAGGAGAGGCCACGCCATAATTAATTTGAAAATTCGAAATAAATTAGGAAATGGCCGAATTATTAAAAACTCAAAACATAAAATATTTTTATTTTAATTTTTTCTATTTTTTGGTGATTTTTAATTAATTTTTCAAAATAAAAATAAGGCATTTACATAATAGGGCTATATATAGGTATATGTACAATATAGGGTTTTTAATTTTGATTTTTAATTAGTTATTTTTATACATTTTTATTCCTATTTTATATTTTATTTATTTATAGAATAAAATGAGGAATAAAAGGATATTTTTATTTTATTTTTATTATTTATATACATAGGTAAAATAAATAGTTATGTACAACTATGTACATGGCATATGTACAATATATTTTTGTTGCTTTAAATTTTGTTATTTTTATTTGATTTTTGTTTTGATTCTTTTTATTTATTTTATTTACAATGTATATCATAGAATATTTACAAAAAAGTTTAATAAATAATTTTATTTATTTATAGGGTTAAATAAATAAGGAGGCATGGTTTATGTACATGGTGAAAGGGTGTTTTTGCATTTTTTATTTTTAAATTTTTATTTTGTTTTTAATAGTTTCTAAATATATACAAAACATGTACAAACATATTTTTGGGTGAGGAAAATATAATTTTATTTATTTACCTAGATATTTACACATGAGCCCCTATCTCCCCCTACTTGGCTTTTATGCGGTCAGGCCCATGCTGAGCCCTCCCTTGGGTTAGGTTGCTCAATATTTATTCTAAATATTTCCCTCTTTTTCTTTTTCATCTTTATTCTTTTATTTTTGCACAAAAACATGCTAATTATAGGTTTTTACAAAATGCATGCTTTTGCTAACTATTCCTATTTACACATATCTCCATGCATTTGCATAGGTTTTTGTAGCTAAAATATAAGAATAAAGAGTGATGAATGGGTATTCATCAGTATGTTGGGGGCTGCTGCTGCGGCTGGTGATCTCTCTGCTGGGCGTACTGCCCTCCCTGACCGGCTGACTGCTGCTGGGGCTGGGTACCTCCACTCCCCCACCTGAATCCGGGATGGTCTCGTCGGATCCCAGGCTGGGGGCGGTCATACCAAATCCCGTTGACATCCATCAACACCTCTGCATCGTAGGGGGCTGGCGGGAGTACTGCCAGAGGCTGATCCGGCTGGTAGACCACCATCTACATGTCTGGAGATGGTGGGGACTGGTAGGTGGGCTGCGGCTGCTGGTACGGCTCCGCCTGTACAAGATGAACCTGTCTAGGCTGCTGAAAGGTGCTGGAGCGCTGGGACGAGCTACTGCTGCTGCCGGAGTCGCCTCGCGACTGAAGACAGGGCTGTGAAGCCGTCTGTGCCTCCTGGAGGCACATAAGCTGGGTCTTCATGTCGCTCAGAGTCTGTGCCATCTGCTCCATCTGCGTGATGCTCTGGCACTGCTTCTTCTCGATCAGCTCCATCCGGTCCAACTTCTCGCTGATGATGCCCATATCCGCAACGGACGACTCTGCCTGTGCTGCTGCAACTGTGGAAGAACTGGATGGACCGGCGTCGACCCGTGCTATCCGCCACGGGTCCTGGCTGCTGCTGGGGTCTCTGTGTGTACAACCGGGTCTGGGACATCACCATGTAATTCTCGGTCATCTCCTCGTAAATGGCCCAGACCTGGTCGTGGTCCTTGGCGAAGTAGGACCCGCCGCAAGAAGCGTTCACCAGACCCTGGAGCTCTGGTGTCAACCCGCTGAAGAAGCTCTGAACTAGGTTCGGCTTGGAAATGCCGTGGTGCGGGCATCTGTCTGTGAGCTCTCAGAACCTCTCCATGCCTCGTGAAACTGCTCGTTGGGGAGCATGGAGAAGTTGCTGATCAGGGCCCTCGCTGCATTCGTCCGCCCGAGTGGATAGTACTTGTTCAAGTACTCGGTGCGGAGCTGCTCCCAGGTGTAAACAAACCTCCCCAAATGCTTCAGCCAGGTGGCTGCTCTGTCAGCTAAGGAGAAGGGGAAGGCGATCATCCTGATCGTGTCCTGGTCCACCTGACGGTCGTGGACAGTGCTGTATATCATCAAAAACTCCTGGAGGTGGAGATGGGGCTCCTCTGTCGCGAGTCCGTGGAAGCGGGGGAGTAGCTGCAAAGTGTTCGGGGGGAACTTGAAGTCCCCCACGATCACTGGAAGTACTGCCCAGTGGTGCGTCAGCGTCGATCCGGGGTTGTGTAACTCCCGCATCGGTCTCGGTGGTCCTCCGGCCGCTCCTGCGGCGGCTGCCGCTGCTGCGGCTGCTGCTGCGGCTGCTGCATCCGCATCATCTGGGATCCTCGATCCCTCTCTCCTCTGCTCTCGCTCTGCTCTCTCTGCTCGCATCTGCTCCATCTCTCTCCTCATGTCAATCATGAACGCTCCCTGATCCCTCAGCTGCTGCTGAACGGTCTCTAACGAGGCGATCAGGGTGGAGTTGATCGCTCCCTGGTCCAATACGAAATGCTCAGGCTGACGGGAACGATCCTCAAAACTGCCGGCCATGACGTCTGCAAAATCAAATGAGCCCAACTCAGGTGCTGTCAAATCCATCAATCTCTCCTCGGGCTCATGTCTCTCAGGTCCGAAAGAAAGGGGGTCGAGGGGAACAGGGCGGAGTCGTACTCGGGCTCGGAGAGCTGGTCTTGGCTCTCGCGGGCCAACCTAGATGATTGGGTAGACGTGCCCGAAAGCGGTGCAGCCAGAGGCTGCCTAAGAGAGCGTCTACCCATCATCTTGATCTGGAGAGTAGTGCGGATGAGATCTGGAGAAACTATGATCAGAATGCAAACCCCCGGTTCACCAACACAACGCGAGCTGAAGACCATGAAAGCTCGGTCAAATTATCTTGTCAATTTTTATCAGGTGAACACACAAGATATCAGAGCGCTTACGTGACCTGTTAGGATACCCGATGCTACCCCAACCGACTGGCCCACACAGAAGAGTCGGTAATCAGTCGAGACTAGCACCGGAGGGCTCTACCTAGGGTGCGGGTCACTCTCTCGCGCATCCAAACCATACAATGAGGGGGTTGCTCTCCCCAAGACAAAATTTTTTAGGGTGAGCATATTTTAAGATCAATAGTGTTATCCAGTCCCAATTTTATGGTTTTTCTTTTTAATATTTTTCAAATAAAAACAAACGGCCTAACGAATTTTTCGGTTCTCCTGGTTATTTAGTCCAAAACAGGGGGGAGAAGACGAAAAAGCCGATGCGCGATGAAATCAATGATGCATGCTGAGTAAGAAATGCGTACCTTGTCTCCAACACTCTACATGCAAGTGATCCGCGCAGAAATTAAAGACTGAAAGTAAACTACCTAAATGATGCAACGGGAAAAACCGAGTCCTAGACGAGCAATTTCTATCGCAGAACCGTCTAACCGGTCACCGACCTCCAAGCCAAAGGGTCCGGTCTTGGCCCACCCCTCCTCTGCCCGACAAATCGGGGGTAGGAGAAAGCACTTTACAGGGTGAGCTGCGGCACGTAGGCTACGAAGGAGATGAGTCGATTATTTTTATTAATTGATTATTAGTGAGTCCAATTAGCGCACTATAGGAACAGGCAAGCAGTTAGGTGTGGGGACCCTACTAATTACGGCTCAAGCAAGAGAAAATCCTAAGTCTAGGGGCTCGATGAAAACCGCGTAAACACCGGAAAAGGCAGTAAAAATAAAAAGAAAACAAAGCCGCGTAAAAAGCCGCAAAAAACCTAAGGGTCCCCCGAGCACACCAGTGCTCGGCGAAACAGACCCGCTAAGTGTTCAAGCAATGTCCAAGTCCAGTCTCTGAGTGTCCCTATATTATTACAATAATAATGAAATAAAAAGAAAAATCCTCTCCCACTCAACTCTCTCTCACTCTCTCCTGCGGCTCCGCAAAGAAAAGAGCCACCTCCGAATTCCGCGGTTGCGTCGGCTTCTCGAGCTCAGCCGCCTCGGTCCTCAGGCCCTCGCAAGAAAGAGCAGAGTGGTCAGATTAAGAAAAATAACCAGATAATGAGAGGAAAAATAAATGAAAGAAAAAGAGGGTATATATGCAAAAATGCAAAATAAAATAAACACTCAAAATAAAAGAAAAAGAAAATAAAAGAAAATAAAACAAAAATAAAATATGAACAAAAGCCGCGAAAAAGCCGCGAGCTCTGAAAGAGCCGCGAAAAGCCGCGAAGACGAAAATAAAAATAAAACTACTAAGCCGTGCTCCCCGACAACGGCACCATTCTGATGACACGCCTGAACACTCGGGTATAAGGTGCTAAATAGGTCGTTGCGACCCAAGCGATCAAGCGTGTGCAATCAAGAAAAAAATGAACCACTCAACAAAGATAAAATCGATCAAAACTCAAACAGTGGTCCTGCTATTGGATTAACCTGGTATAACGACCAGGGTCGAACTCAAGGAGCACGGGTTGGCCTCTCGGCCTACGGAGTAGTAAAAAGGAATAAAATAAAAGAATAAACTATTTTTAGTGGTTTTTAATTTATTTCATATTTTTTGGATTTTTAATGTATAAAGAAAATAAGAAAAACAAAGAAAGCACACACTTTAACAAATTATTTAAAGCACTAAAAATCAACCAAAAATTCAAACAAAAATATTTTTATGTGTTTTATAATTTTTAATGTTTTTGGTGAATTTTGAGAATTTTCTGATGTTTATTTAATTTTCTAAAAATCAAAAAGTGGCAGAAAGACAAGGTACTGTCCTGCCGAGCTAAAAGGGCTTAGATAAAAAATCTAAAGCCCCCAAATTAGCTGGGAGGTAATTTTCCTGTAAAGAAGATTACACAAGAAAAATTTAGGTACCAATTTTATTATTTTTGGGTTTTTGATTTAATTACTAGAATTTTTATAAGATTTTATGTGTTTTCAATTTTTAGGGGTTTTCAGTAATGAAAAATAGCCAAAATTAGCTAGAAAATCAAACTAAGCAAGACAAACAGTGGGTAGTTTTTATAGAATTTTTAAATGAGTTTTAATATTTTTTTGGGGTTTTTAAAGTTAGACAGTGACAAAATTAAAGGTTTTTGATTTTTTAAAAATAACAAACGAAATCAAAAATGTCCTCAAAAATTCACGAAAATTTTACACCATGGCAGGAGCCATGTATCCAATTTTCGTTGGATTTGGAGGTGCTTTGCTATTTTATTCAAAAATAAAGAGAGGGTACAGTGCACAGGGACCAAAGTGCAAATACCCAAGGTTCTGGGGGGTCTGGTGCAAAATACCCAGCAAAACACGCGCCACGCGCGTGCCTGGGGCACTCAGGGACCCAAATGTAATAAAAATAAGTCCTGAGGACTTATTGGTAACAGGTACCAAAAGTCCAGGGGCTCATCTGCAAAATACCCAACATAACACGCACATGCTCAAATAAACCACACACAGGGGTATAAATGCAAATAAGTAAAACTTTTCATTCAATCAGAACAACCAGAACTACAGGGGCCTCTATTGCAAAATAATCCAGACAAACACGTGACGAAGCACGTGGCATACAACGCACAGGGGTATATAAGCAAATAAAATAAGGTACGAGGTCCACTATGCAAATAACCCTAAAACTAAACAACTAAGTTCAATATTACAGGACTAAAAACGAAATAAAAAGAAAGACAGGGCCTAAGGGTAAATTACACTTTATTAAGCGGAGCGGCTGGATGGCTGCCACGTGGAGGGATCTACGGTCTGAATCAAGTGGCACGCCAACGCTGGGGTTCTCGGACTGATCCAACGGTCGGGGCCGAGCCACGTGTAGATCTTACGGCTGGGATCAGACTCCTCAGATCAGACGTCGAAGGGAGCTCCAGGGACAAACGGTCCAGATGGCGCCTGGAGCAGGAGGCTGATCGAACGACGATGGAGGATGCTGGAAGAACAGGTCCCCGGCGAGACTCGCCGGCCTCGTGCGAGCGTAGCTGACCTCCCCGGAGCACTCTGAATGTCGGGAGAAGAATCGTGGAGGGCTCCTGCATCTGCCGGTAGGCTCCGATGATCGAGCCGAGCTCCGAGAAGCTCGGCCGCGGTCGGCAGAGCTGGGCCTCCTGGTCTGAATGACCAAAGCCCTCAGATGGGCTTAGTAGCACCTACAAAATAGCTCAGGAGACTCGCGGGTCGAGGGCAAATTGCCTCGACCCGGTTATGCGTAGCGACAGTGAATGGAGGGTCGGAATGGCGAGCTCCGGCGAAGGTGGTGGACGGAGGAGCTCGGTTCCCAGCTCCTGTGCGAGCTGGGTTGAGCGGAGGGGTGCAGAAGGTGCGTCGGAAGAAGGCGAATGCGATGGTCGACTCCGATGATCGAAAGGGGTAATGAGTGGTCGGAATCGAAGATATACGGCGGCGGTGCGATTTGGGCGTAAATGGAAATCGATGAAAAAGGAAAGCCTAAGGGGCTACCTGGGTGGTCGGAGAGACTGAGGAGGAGCTGCTGAAGCTCCTGGTCGTCGCCTCAAGGATCGTCTCCCTCCGAGGCTCAAGCTCGCACTGGTGGCGGAGCTACGGCGGCTGTGCTCGCCGGATCGATGGCCAAGCTCCCTCTCCTCGCTTCGACAGGTCGAGACGCAAGCTGTCACTCTAGCGGACTCTCTGGAGCTCACTGGGGGTGGAGACAAGTGACCAAAGATGCCGCAATCAGGTGGCGGAGCTGCGACTTTATATGGCTAGGGGTCCGTCTAAGAGAGGTCCGGGCAAGCTCTGGAGCGCGCGGATCCCGAGGATGCGGCTCCGGCGAGGATGTCGGATGCGAGGTTAAGGATTCGGACCCGGGTTTTAGGTGATAGGCATTCGGGTTTAGCGGGGAAAAATCCGAGAAATCAGGGGACCCGCTAAGGACCGTGCAAAGTGGTCCTGGGGGGGGGTAGTTGACCGGGCGGTCCAACATCCCCAGGACCCAATGGAAATCGGCCACGTGGCTGGATCTTCAAGCACAAAATAAGGGTAGCTAGGGGCCGAATTTGCAAAAAGTTAAAACATGAATTTTATTTATTTTTTTTCTATTTTTTGGTGATTTTTAATAATTTTTTTAGAAATAAAAATAAGGTATATACATAATATGTACTATATAGGTATATGTACACTATTAGGGTTTTTAATTTTTGATTTTTTATTATTATTTTTGTACATTTATATTCCTATTTTATATTTTATTTATTTATATTATAAAATAAGGAATAAAAAGCATTTTTTATTTTATTTTTATTATTTATTCATATAAGTGAAATAAATACATATATACATCTATATACATGGTATATGTGCAATATATTTTTGTATTTTTAATTTTGCTTTTGTTTTAATTGTTTTTATTTTATTTATTTACAATATATAACATAGAATATTCAAAAAGATTGGAAATTAATTTTATTTATTTACAAGGTTAAATAAATACATAGAAGTGGTTTATGTACATGGTGAATGTAGTATTTTTGGTCTTTTTGATTTTTATCTTTTTCTTTTGTTTTTACACTTATAGATATATACAAGTAATTACAAGCATATTTTTTGGTGAGGAAAATATCTTTATTTTATTTACACAAATATTTACACTCATGAGCCACTATCTCCCTCTACTTTGGCTTTTATGCGGTCAGGCCCATGCTGAGCCCTTCCTTGGGTTAGGTTGCTCAATATTTATTCTAAATATTTCCCTCTTTTTCTTTTTAATCTTTATTCTTTTATTTTTGCACAAAAACATGCTAATTATAGGTTTTTACACAATGCATGCTTTTGGTAATTATTCCTATTTACACATATCTACATGTATTTGTAAAGGTTTTTGTAGCTAAAATATAAGAATAAAGAGTGATGAATGAGTATTCATCAATGCACAATTAATTTACGCACAGGGGTATAAATGCAAATATATAAAACTAATCATTCATTTCATAACAAACCAGAACTACATGGCTAATAATGCAAAATACCCAACAAAGCACGTGTCGATGTACGTGTCACACCATACACAGGGGTAATATAAGCAAATAAAGTAAAGCGCAGGGTCCTCAGTGCAATTGTACCAAAAATAAAACAACTATCTAACTTATTTACAGAACTAAATGCTAAATAAAATAAAAGGCAGGGCCTAAGGGTAAATTACCCCTTATTAAATGTCGAAGGCTGGATGTGCGCCACGTAGCAGATCCAATGAGCGAGAACGGTGGCGCCTTTGACCTTGAAACGCTTGGCCTGATCGAACGGGTGAGGGCCCTCCACGTGGAGATTCGGACGGTCCTCATACGCAGTGGCCGAACCTCGGTGAATCAACGGCTGCGATCACACTTCCACTGATCTGACGATATCTGCAGCTCCACGAATGAACGGTCGTGATCTGATCTGGAGCTCCAAGGCTGATCTGACGGTCGGGGAAGATGGTGGAAGAACAGTTGGCCGGCGAGCTTCGCCGGCCCGATGCACGCGCTGAGATCCTCCCCTGCTGCTCCTGAAGAGCGGAAAAGCTCCGCCGTGAAGCTCTGCAGCTGATGGCGGCCTCCGATGAGTCGGAGAACCACCAGAATAGCCCCGCGACGGCGGTGGCCTGAATCTCCTGTGCTCTTGAAGTCTCGACCTCCAGATGAGGTCGAATGGGTCTGATACCTGCACAGGAAGAGAACTGGGTCGAGGGCAAACTGCCTCGACCCGTCAGAGCGGAAAGGGTGGCTGGGTGCGTCGGTATGGCGGCTCTCCGGGGAGCGGTGGAGGGGGAGAACCGGTATCCCTACTCCGGGGCAAGCCAGGGGGAATGGAAGGTCGGAGAAGGTGGGGAGGGGTCTGGTGGACGTGGTGGCGGTGTCGGATGGGTGAATGGGTGGCCGGAGATGAGGGTGGAGGCGGCGGAACTACACTACCAGCAACTGAAAAATCTTAATCTACGCTAATCTACGGGCTAAGAAGGTTACCTGGCGGGTGCTGTCGACTGGGCTGAAGCTCAGCGAGCTTCTGGGTCATGACCTGCAAGGGGGCGTCGTCTCCCCGAGGCTGGGCGCGCTCGCAGCGGCGCACGGCGGCTGAGCAACCGGATCAGTGGTCTCCTGGGGTACTCAAGCTTGCTTCCACTCCAAAGCACGCGGCTGTCACTCAGGCACTCCGGAGGAGCTCCTTGGCAGCGAGCAGGAGGTAAAAAGATGCGGGAAAAGGCTGCCGGAGCTGCAGTTTTATTTGGCTAGGGATCCGGGAAGGTGAAGGTCGGGTGAGTCGCTCGTGCCTCGTATCCCTAAGATCCACCCCGGGCGAGAATCAGGGATGATCAAGGATTAATCGGGGCCCGGGGTTAAGGTATTCGGCAGTCGGATCAGGTGGGAAATAAATGGAGAAGTTGGGTCATCCACCAGATCCGCAAGGGAAGTGGTCCACAGGGGGGAGTTGACCGGGCGGTCAACAACCCCCGTGGACCAATGGGAGAGGGCCACCTCAGAAATATTTGCAAATTCATTTTAAAATAGAAGGAGGCCGAATTAGTAGAAACTCAAAAAATGAAAAATGTTTATTTTTTTCTATTTTTTAGTGATTTTTAATTAATTTTTCAAAAATAAAATAAGGTATTTACATTATATAGCTATATATAGGTATATGTACAATATAGGCTTTTTAATTTTGATTTTTAATTAGTTATTTTTATACATTTTTATTCCCATTTTATATTTTATTTATTTATATCATAAAATAAGGAATAAAAAGATATTTTTATTTTATTTTTATTATTTATATACATAGGTGAAATAAATAGATATGTACATATATATACATGGTATATTTACAAAGTATTTTTGGATTTTTAATTTTGTTTTGTTCTTTTTATTTTGTTTTTGTTTTAATTGTTTTTATTTTATTTATTTACATCATAAAAGATAAAATATTTACAAAATTTTTAGAAATTAATTTTATTTATTTATAAGGCTAAATAAATATAAGATGAATGGACTATATACATAGTGACTATGAGTGATGTTTTTGTTTTCTTTTTAATTTTTCTATTTTTATCTTGATTTTATATTTATAAATATATACAAATATTCACAAGCCCTTTTGAGTCTATTTTTTGGAGGAAAATATTTTTATTTTATTTACATATATATACACACATGAGCCCCTATCTCCCTCTACTTTGGCTTTTATGCGGTCAGGCCCATGCTGAGCCCTCCCTTGGGTTAGGTTGCTCAATAATTATTCTAAATATTTCCCTCTTTTTCTTTTTGATCTTTATTCTTTTATATTTGCACAAAAACATGCTAATTATTACTTTTTACACAATGCATGCTTTTGGTAATTATTTATATTTACAATTATATACATGCATTTGCAAAGGTTCTTGTAGCTAAAATATAAGAATAAAGAGTGATGAATGAGTATTCATCAAACCCCTTCTCTAATAATTCTTGAAGTTGACTCTTCAACTCTCGTAATTCAGTTGGAGCCATACCATAAGGAGCAATAGATATCAAGTTGGTTCTATGAGTTACATCAATTGTAAATTTGATCTCTCGATTAGGAGGGAGTCCCGGTAATTCTTCCTCAAAGACATCTTGAAACTCCTGAATGATCAGAACAGTACTTATGTCCTTTTCATCTTTAAGTGGAAAGTAACACACACTAGATATCCTTTACATCCACTATCTAGCAACTTCCTTGCTTATAGTTTTGTGATTCTACGTAACAATGTATCATCTAATTTTCTTACGAAATCAAATACTGTTTCACCCTAAATGGTAAAGATCACACTTTTCTCATGATAGTCGAGAATTATGTGATACTTTGATAACCAATCCATTCCAAGAATCGCATAAAAATCCACCATCCCAATAACCATTAAATTGACATGTAGCTCTTATTCTCCAATTTTAATTGAACACCCTTCATAAATGGTATCGGTTGTAAAAATTATTCTCCAGGGACTGATATTAAGTATGTTTCCTTTAATATGATTGGTTTGCGTTGAATCTTATATATGAATTTATATGATATAAATGAATGCGTAGCTCCTGAATCAAATAGGACATGAACCATAAATTCATCAACTAGAATCATACCTCGTACCACAAAATCAGATGCATTTGATTCTCTTATGGAGAGATTATAAGCTAACCCAGTGATTCGATCCGCATTTAACACAACATAACTTCTAAATTGTTGGATTCTTTGACAGTTTTTCTTCGGGTGCCCCGTCTTCCCATAGATATAACATGTCGTGTTCTTCCAACATGATTCGAAATGTTTCTTCCTACATGATGGAGATGTCATCTTCTCAGAATTTACCCCCCCCCCCCCCAATTTTCAAAATTTCCCAAAAATATTGGATGATTTTGGGTATGAATGTGATACGTCCTCAGAATATTGCTTGCTCGATGATGGTGGCCACATGGGGTGGAACCAGCGATCTTTCCTTGACCAAGTCTTGTCCTTTTTGAAAGTATGACCTTCATTTTTTCCATTCCTTTCTACGATATAGCTCATTTTTTTTCCATTCGTGAATATGTACCCTATCAGCTGCTTCTACGATAGTTTTTAGTCTTAACCCTGCAAGAGGCTACGAATGGATGGCCTCAAACCTTCGCTTCCACCCAGAAATATACGCATAAAAATCCCAGGACAATGAACACCAACTTAACATCATATTTCATAGAGCAACATGACAATGAATACCAACTTAACATCATATTTCATAGAGTAAGCTCACAGATAAAGCCGGCAGAGAAGTAGAAAATCTCATATCGGGAAAAAAATCAGAACAAAATGAAAAAATAGATGACGTGCCTTATTAGCTCATTAAAACCACATTGCATCTGCTTAAAATGGTCTATACTTTTGCTACAAATAGAAAACTACACCATTTCCAACTTTGCATGGTATAAAGAAAGTTGATCGTCGTACGACAATTATGATCGAGTGAAAGTGGGAATGGTAACAAATAAAGGACAACGAAAAATACTATGTGTTAAAATAAAGGTATGACATCAGCCACTTCCACCAAAGAGCAATATCAATAGCTAGATTACTCTAATACTTTGGATATCTAAATAAATATATATTCCAAAAAAAGAGATGACTTGTTAGTTGTTGCATGCTAAAAGAATAAACCGGCAACCATAAAAGAAAAGAGATAAAACATATATTTCAAAAAGAGGAATGATGTGAAACTGAAACAATCAAAATTTCTAGAAAAAAATATTACCGAAAATATTTAAATAAATAATAAAAGTTGTTGGCAAAGAAATCATTTTGGTAATATTTTTTTGCAAGATTTTGATAATTAAACTGCATATATATGTAGAGATATATAATGGGAAAATAACATTTTTAGCAAGAGTTCGATAATTAATATTTTGAAGTTGACAAATCATATTTATTATCTTTATTATCTAAAGATATGAGATCCTAGGATTCAATTAAAAGTAGAATTTCATGTTATCATTGCCTAGGAAGACAACCTTTCAGTGGCATGATCTCATAAAGGAGTCCTAAAGGAAGAGGTTGGTCGGATTTATATATTTTATCAAAATCTGCCTATAACATGGGGACATGGTTCTGTCAATATTACACCCACATAATGTGGCATGTACACCAAGTAATAAATTCCATTTTCATCCTAATTTTAATTAGATACCTTTAATCAGGTCGCAAAATTCAATTATTTTTTTTGTTAGCATAGATACACATCATAATCAGATTATTTTAAGACATATAAAATATTATTTCCTTTAATATGACATATACTTTGCGGCAACAAAAAACATGTCATAGAAGTCACAAAATTTTTACAGTATAATACAAATTTCTTCCTTCCATAATTTAACATTAATAATAAATACTCCATAAAAAATCCATAAATTATCTCATGAAACTCAACTGGCTGCATGTAAGATCATAACTATTTATAAATGGTCTTTTTACACCAAGACCCTTAAATCTTCCAATCATACTTCAATCCTATAAAACTAACTCTTATATATGTTATAAATAAAATAAGATTGCAGAAGATGTGTTGCAGATTTTAAAGGTCATTATGTAATTGGAAAGATGTTTGGGAAAATAGAGTAGGACAAAGATAATAGATTCCTCACCTTATGGTCTTCCGATAGAGCCATGGTGACGTTGCTGCACAGCAAAACAATACAGGAGTCACCGCAGTTGCCGATGATGATGCATTCGACAGATAAGACAACCACGATGGTCGTCGATCCCACACATAGGCTAGCCATGCTCCATGCCTCGCACTTGCAATACACCTTCTGGTATCTACCCCGCACTGCAACACATCCGAGTCCACACGTGCGAAACTCCTCTCCATGACACCCTTCCACTCCCCTCCACACACCTCCTACGCCACCACCTCAAGCATCCAGTCCCTTCATGAAACCACTAGTTGAGCACCAACGAACCAGTTGAGAATTACCATGTTAAGGAAATTACCATACTAGGAATTTCCATGTATGTGTATTACCAAATGTATAAGTTACCATATGTGTGGAGGGTAGTACCGTAATTTGCTATGTAAACCCTAGCCCTAATCCCTATTATAAAAGGGGGATTAGGGATCCTAATGAGATCAAGGAATTCATCCCATTTCTCGACATGGTATCAGATCCATGGCCTTCCTCTTCTCTTCCCGCCGCCCTCTGCTTCTCCCCAGCCATCGCCTGACGCCCTCATCTCTGAGCCTGCACCAACCCGACCCTGCTGATTCAATCTTTTCTTTTTGCATGATTGTTTTATGGGGTCGAGAATCATTGATTACATGGGAGTAGTCGTGTCCGTCGAAGATGCCAAAGAAGTGGAGTGGGGTTTGGTCCTCTAAGTCCGGTCTTGCGGAGACCATGTCTTCCATTTCAACTCTTCATCCATGAACAGAGCTCATGCAGTAGCTAATGCTCAGGATCTCGTCCCGATCTTCACACGAGCTTGCTTCGTGCCTCTTTTAGTTGAGTTGCTCTAGCGGGTGCTCCACGCCTCTCCGACATATCCAGCACCGTCGAATCACTATCATCTGCCTCTGGAGGAGACGGGAGGCATCTACTTCTACGCGCCCACGCACAACGGTTTTGTTGATGTGAGCACATCGCAGAGTAGTTCCACCATTAGAGCAAGGAAAGGAAATAAATTGGTATATAAGGAGATATAGAAAAATTGACAGGAAAGATCTCGAAGGCATCAAAGAGGAAGGATGCACCTTCAACCACTCGACCATAGTTCTGAATAAATTTGCTAGATGTAGACAGAGAGGAAGGACTTCTCGATGATCACAGGGATGGGAATAGCACGATGTCATCAGCGAGGAAATGGTTTCTCGAAGATCATGGTGATGGTAATAATAGCACAAAAGTCGACGCAAGAGGAACTCGTCAGCGCTGACACACGACTGGCTTCACAAAGACATCGGAGAGGGCAGATCACGGGGAGGAGAATAGTGAGGATGAGATGGAGAGCAGAGGAGGAGACTTACGCATGGAGAACGATAGAAAAGATCAAAGTAAATGGTAGGAGATAAATAGAAACTGTATCGGCTTGGTGAACACGTGTTAGAGTACTTTCCAGGGATAACCATGTGCTTTTTTCTTCCTGATAATAATAGAATTTAATCTTAGAAAATAATATAACGAGCGAGGAAGGTTATGTTTGAAGAACCGGTGAAGGAACCCAATGGATCTGTCCATGTGTCACTGCAAAGGCTAAAGCTGGGAGAACCCAGCTTTAGTATAGAGTATAGACTAGGAAATTACTACCCGCACTTTGCTGTGGGCAAAAAAGTGAATACGTTAATTAGGAACTTCGATAACATTAGAAAGGAGTTCTTTTATGCCATTTTAAGCTATGCTATATGTAACAAAAAATTTATTTCATAAATGTTAAAAGACTACATTAGTATATCTTGTTAAAAAATCTTTGTTTTCGTCGCATTCAATACTTGTTGCATCATATTATATCACAAACAACATTTATTCCTTTTACCATAATAAGCATTGAATCAATTCTCTTAATATGTGACAAATAAAATTTATTTTTAGTAAAAGATATTACTTTTACAAAAATAAGAATTGAATCAATGCTCTTAATAAGTGGAACACTATGATTTTTTGATATTGATAAGTATAAAAAGTAAATTATTTCATTATTATATTGGTATATGCTCTTTCACAGAGTGATTTTTCTTCATAAGCTTAAGTTTGATATAATATACTCACTTCAATGATCTGGTGGTAGAGCAGTGTACCTATCATCAAAAAGATCAGGGTTCAAATTTCTCTTGAGAGAGGGGGTGCATTAGGTGGTTGAGAACAAATGTAAAAATAGTCGAATCTTTTTTTTTGATGAAAAATAGTCGAATCTTTCAACATGTTTGATAAGAATCGATGTAGCCGATCCTACTTAAAGTGGGAGAAGCCCTCGTCATTTCTTAAGCTTAAGTTTGGTATAATGTAGATAGATTGAATGTAGGAAATTTGAAAAGGGGCAAAATAATTTAATAAAATCAATGCTAATTAATATTTTAGCATTATGTAATATCATGCAAGTTAGTTTTTTTAGCATTATGTAATATAATGCATAATAGGTTAAATTCTCTCCATTTTTCAAAAATTATGAACATTCTTATAAATTTTAAAATCTATTTGTCAAAATCTAAGGATTATGGGTGGATTCTTTGCAACTTGAACAATATGTATTTCAATAATTATTTAATCCAGATATGTTACACATATAATATCATAATTATTGTAGTTCAATAAGCATCATGGGTTGAAGGTCGGAGAAGTGATGCAATGAGACTATCCGAAGGGATCTTAGCTATTTGGATTTAACTCGGAGACTGATCTAAAATATATCAGAATGGAGGCAAAAAATCCATGTAACTGACCCTACTTAATTGCAGGAATAGACTTTGTTGTTGTTGATGATGCTACACATAATATCATAATTATTCACTTTTACTACATAATTTATATGTCATTTTTAATAAAAATAGCGATAGTTAATTTCATATTTCATAGGTGTAAATACTCTTAAGATTTTGGATGGATTTTGTAAAAATCCGATCTTGTGGATTGATTCACTTCAACTTAGATAATATTTATTTTAAGTCTTGCTTTAATAGTGATATACCACACATAATACAATATTTTTCCTCGACATTGAATATAATACCAAAAAGGATAGTTTATTTCTCATCTCACAAATAACAAACACAATTTCACTGGCTAGATATATTTTCTAAAATCAAGACATGTGAATCGATTCCTCGTAACTGTAATAATCCAAGATAGTTAATTTCTTACTATTTTATTATTATATAGGTCAATAGTTCATCACCTTAAAATATGACTATGGGCAAAATAAAAATTATTAGCAAGAAATGGAAGGTAAATAGGAAGTGCTTTGCAGTAAAGGTGTTGAAAACATATGCTTTATGATGGTATTAGTTAATTTAATAAAAAAGAATAGAGTAAAATGTACTTTAGTTGTCATGTGATTTTGGACCATTATTTGTGCCATATGAATTTGAAACATCAGATTTGATTGAATAAAGAGATACAAAACGATAGATACAAATAAGGAAAATGGGGCTGCCCTCGCCCCATTTTTTCTGCCTTTTTTTGCAAAATATGACATGTCGATTCATCTATATATCCCTCTTATATGCCATTCGAATTTCATTAGAAACGGAGACTCCTATGCCCTCCATCTAGAACAGGTAATTTAACGGTCTAAATATTACTGTAATCAACCTGTTCTAAATGGAGGGCATAGGAGTCTCTATTTCTGACAAAATTCGAATTACATATAGGAGGGATACATAGATGAATATACATGATGGTATTTTTGAAAAAAAATATCTGAAAATGGGGCGGAGGCAGCCTCATTTAACCCTGCAAATAATGGATATATATGTTATAATATCTTATCCATTTTAAAATCTAGACACGAATACAATAATGGAGTTGCATACCTTACAAATATGAAAATCACAGATGACATCCTTATCTTGATTTTGAATCCCACTTGATTTTTATGGAAGAAATGGGGATGTCTCCGCTCTATTTTTCCGAATTTTTAATTTTTTTTGCAAAATATCACCATGTATATTCATATATATATCCTATATGTCATTCGAATTTCATTAGAAACAGAGACTCACGTACCCTCTATCAGAACAAGTAATTTTAACGGTCTAAACATTATTGTAATCGACTTGTTCTAGATAAAGGATATAGGAGTCTCTGTTTCTGATGAAATTCCAATGACATATAGGAGGGCTATATAGATGAATATACACCCGAAAATGGAGCGGGGGCATCCCTATTTAACCCTTTCTATTCATCATTTTGAAACACGAGATTTGGAAAGGTGGGGAGTTTTTTACTCGATACATACCTCCTAGTACAAACCACCTGAATTTATTTGCTTAACGTAACCAAAAAATAACAATAAAATTCCTATAATAAAATAACAATACAAGTACCTCATAACTTACATCTAGAATCAAAAGAAATATAATATGATATCTAGAAAATAAATATCTATCATATGCGCAAAAATTCCTTTTCGTCGAATTATACGAATACCGTGAAAAACATTAGGATTAATAAAAATAATTAATAGACATAATGAAGAAACTTCTTATGGAAAGGATCAACTCCTCTTAGAAATAATATTAATAAAAATGATTAATTACATGAAAGAGACGTGGATGAGGAGAGGAGAGAGACACGTAAGAGAGGAAAGTTGGAGGGAATGGAAACGTTAGTGATGAATACTCATTCATCACTCTTTATTCTTATATTTTAGCTACAAAAACCTTTGCAAATGCATGTATATAGTTGTAAATATAAATAATTACCAAAAGCATGCATTGTGTAAAAAGTAATAATTAGCATGTTTTTGTGCAAAAATAAAAGAATAAAGATCAAAAAGAAAAAGAGGGAAATATTTAGAATAAATATTGAGCATCCTAACCCAAGGGAGGGCTCAGCATGGGCCTGACCGCATAAAAGCCAAAGTAGAGGGAGATAGGGGCTCATGTGTGTAAATATTTATGTAAATAAAATAGAAATATTTTCCTCTCAAAAATAGACTAAAATAGGCTTGTAAATATTGTATATATATTTATAAATATAAAAACAAGATAAAAATAGTAAAATTAAAAAGAAAACAAAAACACCACTCATATACATAGTCACCTTGTATATAGTCCATTCATCTTATATTTATTTAGCCTTATAAATAAATAAAATTAATTTCCAAAAATCTTGTACATATTCTATGTTTTATGGTGTAAATAAATAAAATAAATTAAAACAAAAACAAAATTAAAAGAACAAAATTAAAAATAAAAAATACTATTGTAAATATACCATGTATATAAATGTACATATGTATTTATTTCACCTATGTATATTTATAATAAAAATAAAATAAAAATATCTTTTTATTCCTTATTTTATGATATAAATAAATAAAATATAAAATGGGAATAAAATTGTATAAAAATAACAAATTAAAAATCAAAATTAAAAATCCTATATTGTATTTATACTATGTATAGTACTATATTGTAAATATCCTAATTTTATTTTGAAAAATTAATTAAAAATCACAAAAAATAGAAAAAATTAAAATAAAAATATTTCATGTTTTGAGTTTTAATTAAATAAGCCATTTGCTATTTTTAATCTAATTTATAAATATTTTCCAGGTGGCAGCCTCCCATTGGTCCAGGGGGGTTGTTGACCGCCCGGTCAACTCCCCCCCCAGGACCACCTCGCACGGGCTTTTGACACCCGACCTGATTTATCGATTTTTTCGTGTCCAAACTTGATCATCAGCACCCTAAACCCCGGGTCCGTTTTGATCACGTCACATCCGACACCCTCGCTGGGGTATCCGCCTTGAGATCCGCGCTCCACAGTGCCCTACCCGACCTCTTCTAGCCGGACCTGCACCCATACTTAAGCTCGAGCTCCGCCACTCCATTTCCTATCTTTGGTTCATTCGCTCCACCCCCAGTGACCTCCAGTGCTTGAGTGAGAGTGACAGCTCGCTCCAGGTGCTGTCGCAGCGAGGAGAGGGCGTTCAGACCACTGATCCGACGAGTCATCACCGCCGTGCTCCGCCCAGAGCAGGAGCTCGAGCCTCGGAGGTCAACGCTCCTTGAGGCGAGGACCCAGAGCTTCGCAAGCTCGCCCACAGTCCATTCCTCCACCCAGGTAGACCCTTCTCCCTTTCTTTTTCGTCAATTTCAGATTTCCCCCAATTCGCTCCGCCGTCGTTTCTCGCTGATTCCGACCATCCCACTGTTCTGCTCGACCATTGGAATCTACCATCGCCTCCGCCTTCCTCCTGCGCACATTCTCCGCACTGCCATTCAACCCAGCTCGCACAGGAGTTGGGGTTCGAGCTCCTCCGTCCACACCCTCGCCGGAGCTCGCCCACACCGACCCCCGACCACCTTTACCACGCCTAACGGGGTCGAGGCAGTTTGCCCTCGACCCGCGAGCTTTCTGGTTTACTTTGCAGGTTCATCCAAGCCCATCTGAGGGCTTGGACCATTGGGTCCAGTAGCTCCGCCTCCGTCGACCTTGCCGGAGCTCTCCAGAGCTCGGCTGGGTCATCGGAGACCTCCAGCAGACGCGGAAGCCTTCCACGCACCCTTTCCGATCATCAGAGGGCTCCCAGGAGGAGGCCATCTCCGTCACGACCTCGGCGAAGTTCGCCGGAGGCCAGTTCTTCCAGGACCTTCTCCCATCGTCCGATCACCCCCGCGCTCCAGATTTGATCGTGCCCATCCATTTGAGGAGTGTCCCTGACCGCCAGATCCTTCGGGGGACGATCTCCACCGTTGATCCAGCGAGACTGAGCCGCGACGCGTCTTCACCGTCGGATCCAGCACGTGGCGAAGCCCCAACCGCCCGATCATCGCGAGGAGCCCAGCTTTGGAGCGCCACCCGCATCCTGACCGTTGATCGACCACGTGGCGCTCATCCATCGGCTCGACTTAATAAAGGGCAATTTACCCTTAGGCCCTCCTGTTTCTTTTATTTAGCATTTAGTCATGTAAATACGTTATCTAGTTGTTTAGTTTTTGGTACAATTGCATTGAGGACCCTGCACTTTCTTTCGTTCGCTTTTATGCCCCTGTGTATGGTGTAGCACGTGCTTCGACACGTGGTTTTCTGGGCTATTTGCACTTTATACCTTGTAGTTCTGAGATGTTATGGAATGAATGAATAGTTTTGGATTATTGCATTTATACCCCTGTGCGTAATTTAATAGTGCATGTGCGTTTATTTTTGGGTTAATTGCAAACTAGCCCTCAGACTTTGGTACCTATTACTAAATAGTCCTAGGATTTAGTTTTTATTACATTTAGGTCCCTGAGTGCCCCAGGCACGCGCAACGCGCGTGTTTTTCTGGGTATTTTGCACCGGACCCCCCAGAACTCTTGGTATTTGCACTCAGGTCCCTATGCACAGTACCAACTTTCTATTTTTGAATAAAATAGCAATCCAACTCCAAATCCAACGAAAATTGGACACATGACTACTGCCATAGTGTAAAATTTTCTGGGATTTTTGAAGACCATTTTTGTTTTGATTTGATATTTTTAAAAATTCAAAAACATCACTTTTTGTCACTGTCTGATTTTAAAAATCCCAAAAAAATATTAAAACCTATCTGAAAATTACAAAAAAAAAATACCTACTATTTATTTTGTTGTGCTTGAATTTCTAGCCAATTTTGGCTATTTTTTGTTATATAAAATTCCTAAAAATTAAAAAACACCTAAAAATTCCTAAAAATTCTAATAAATAATTTAAAAAACCCAAAAATCATAAATCCAATGGCTAAATTTTCTTTGTATTGTTTACTATACAGGAAAATTACCTCTAGGCTTTTTGGGGGTTTTTAGATATTTTATCTAAACCCCTTAAGCTTGGTTGGAAATTGTTTCCATCTTTTTGCATTGTTTCATTTTTAGAAAATTAAATAAAAATCTCAAAAATTCACTAAAAATAGTAAAAATAATAAAACACACAAAAATATTTTTATTTGAATTTTTGGGTGATTTTTAGTACATTAAATAAATAGTTAAATTGCCTTGTGTTCTTGTTTTATTTAGTTTCTTAATTAATTATATATCCAAAAAATATAAAAAGAATTAAAAACCACCAAACATACCTTTTTCTTTTCTTTTATTTTCTTTTTGACTACTTCGTAGGCCGCAAGGCCATTTCGTGCTCCTTGTGTTCGACCCTGGTCGCTATACCAGGTTAAAATAATAGCAAGACCGCTATTGATTTCGATTTGATTTTATCTTCTATTGGTGGTCTCTTTTTCTTGATTGATCGAGCCTGATTGCTTGGGTCGCAACGACCATTTAGCCCTTATACCCGAGTGGTCAGGTCGACTATCAGAATGGCGCCGTTGTCGGGGAGCACAGCTTAGTAGTTTTCGTTTTATTTTCATTTTCTTTTTCGCGGCTTTTCGCAGCTCTTTCTGAGTTCGCAGTTTTTCGCGGCTTTTTGTTTTTATTTTATTTTTGCTTTATTTTGTTTTATTTTATTTTCTTTTATTTTTGTCTTTGTTTGATTTTTATTTGATTTATTTTTGGCATTTTTGCACATATACCCTGTTTTATTTTCTTATTATTATTTGATTATTTTTTTGTTGGACTGACCACTTGTCTCCTTTCTTGCGAGGGACCGAGGACCGAGGCGGCCGATTTCAAGAAGCCGACGCAACCGAGGAACTTGGAGGCGGCTCCCTTCTACACAGAGCCGCAGGAGAGCGTGAGAGAGTAGACGAGCGGGTGAGGATTAGAGTAGGATTAGCTTAGATTTTTTATTAGTCATTTGATTATTACTGTAATAATACAGGGACAAACTCTTGGACTTGAACTATCTAGCGGGTCTGTTTCGCCGAGCACCGGTGTGCTCGGGGGACCCTTAGGTTTTTCGTGGTTTTTCTCGCGGTTTTGGTTTTCTTACTGCCTTTGACGGTTTTACACGGTTTTTATCGAGCCCCTAGACTTAGGATTTTCTGCTTGATTGTGCCGTAATTAGTAGGGTCCCCACACCTAATTGCTTGTTGTTCCTATAGTGCGATTAATTGGATCTACTAATAATTGATTAATAAAAATAATTGACTCATCCCCTTCGTAGCCTACGTGTCGTAGCCTGCCCTGCCAAGCGCTGCTCCTGAACCCAATGTGTCGGGAGGAGGAGGGGTAGACCGAGACCGGACCTTTGGCTTGAAGGATCGGTAACCAGTTAGACGATGCTTTGAGTAGACTTGCTTGTTTAGGACTCGGTTTTCACCGCTGCACCATATAGGTAGTTTATTTTCTGTCTTTACTTTTCTGCGCGGATCACTTGCATGTAGAGTGCTGGAGGAAGGTACGCATTTCTATCTCTGCATGCATGCATCATATTGGGACTGTTTAAACTATTGACCCTAAAAGACACTTGACTTGAAATTTTGTCTTGGGGAGAGCAACCCCCTCATTGTTTGGTTTGATTGCGCGAGAGAGTGACCCGTTCACTAGGTAGAGCCCTCCGGTGTTATTCCTGACTGACTACCGACTCTTCCGTGCGGGCCAATCGGTTGGGGTAGCATCGGGTATCCCAACAGGTCACGTAAGCGCTCTGATAGATTGTGTGTTCACCTAATAAAATTTGACAAGATAATTTAACCGAGCCTTTACGGTCTTCAGCTCGCGTTGCGTTGGTGAACAGAGGGTTTGGTTGCCGATCATAGTTTCTCCAGATCTCATCCGCCTTACTCGTCAGATCACGATGATGGGTAGACGCTCTCTTAGGCAGCCTCTGGCTGCACCGCTTTCGGGCACGTCTACCCGTTCATCTAGGTTGGCCTGCGAGAGCCGAGACCAGCTTTCCGAGCCGAGTATGACTCCGCCCTATTCCCCCTTGACCCCCTTTCTTTCGGTTCTGAGAGACATGAGCCAGAGGAGAGATTAGCAGACTTATCAGCACCTGAGTTTGGCTCATTTGATTTTGCAGACGTCATGTCCGGTAGTTCTGAGGATCGCACCAGAGGAGAGCATTTCGTATTGGAACAGGGTGCGATCAACTCCACCCTGATCGCCTCATTAGAGACCATTCAGCAGCAGCTGAGGGATCAGGGAGCATTCATGCTCGATATGAGGAGAGAGATGGAGCAGATGCGAGCAGAGAGAGCAGAGCGAGATCAGAGGAGAGACGGGCCGAGGATCCCAGATGATGCTGATGCAGCAGCCGCAGCAGCCGCTGCAGCCGCGGCCGGAGGACCACCGAGACCGATGCGGGAGTTGCACAACCCCGGATCGACGCTGACACATCACTGGGTAGTACTTCCAGCTATCGTGGGGGACTTCAAGTTCCCCCCGAACACCTTGCAGTTACTCCCCCGCTTCCACGGACTCACTACTGAGGAGCCCCATCTTCACCTCCAGGAGTTTCTCATGATCTGCAGTACTGTCCACGACCGTCAGGTGGACCAGGATACGATTCGTATGATTGCCTTCCCCTTTCCTTGGCCGACAGAGCAGCCACCTGGCTGAAGCACTTGGGGAAGTTTGTTTACACCTGGGAGCAGCTCCGCACCGAGTACTTGAACAAGTACTATCCACTCGGGCGGACCAATGCAGCCCTCATCAGCAACTTCTCCATGCTCCCCAACGAGCAATTCCATGAGGCATGGGAGAGGTTTCGTGAGTTGACTGACCGATGCCCGCACCATGACATTTCGAAGCCCAACCTTGTGCAGAGCTTCTTCAGCGGGCTGACACCAGAGCTCCAGGGCTTGGTGAATGCTTCTTGTGGCGGGTCTTACTTCGCCAAGGATCACGACCAGGTCTGGGCCATCTACGAGGAGATGGCCGAGAACTACATGGTGATGTCCCAGACCAGGTTATACACTCAGGGAAGACCCCAGCAACAGCCAGGACCCGTGCAGTACCAGAGGATAGCACGGGTCGACGCCGGTCCATCCAATTCATCCGCATTAGCAGCAGCACAGGCAGAGTCGTCCGCTGCGGATATGGGTATCATCAGTGAGAAGTTGGATCGGATGGAGCTGATCGAGAAGAAGCAGTGCCAGGGCATCACTCAGATGGAGCAGATGGCACAGACTCTGAGCGACATGAAGACCCAGCTCATGTGTCTCCAGGAGGCACAGACGGCTCCACAGCCCCGTCTTCAGTCGCGAGGCGATACCGGCGGCAGCAGCAGGCTCGTTCCAGCGCTCAGCTCACACCAGCAGCCTAGACAGGTTCACCTTGTACAGGCGGAGCCGTACCAGCAGCCGCAGCCCACCTACCAGTCACCACCATCTCCAGACATGCAGATGGTGGTATACCAGGCGGATCAGCCTCTGGCAGTACTTCCGCCAGCCCAGTACGATGCAGAGCCGTTGATGGATGTCAACGGGATTTGGTATGACCGTCCTCAGCCTGGGATCCGACGAGACCATCCCGGATTCAGATGGGGGAACAGAGGTGCCCTGCCCCAGCAGCAGTCATCCGGTCAGGGAGGGCAGTACAGCCAGCAGAGAGATCACCACCAGCAGTAGCCCCCAGCCTATCAGTCACAGCAGCAGTCATCCTTCGTTCCTCGTCCCTATCAGCAGGGACAGTCTTGGAGGCGAGAGCAGCCTCACCAGCCACACCAGCAGCAGCACCCTTCCTCTTATCCCTCTCAGCAGCAGCAGCACCAGTTCCAGCAGCCTCATTACCAGAGAGGCTACCCGTCGGGCTCCCATGGTCCACCATACGAGAGCCCCGCCTTGGACGACATAGCCCGCCTCCTCTCGGACCAGCAGGCTACTTTCAGACGGGAGATGGACGAGTTCCGCCAGGAGATGCGGGACATTGTGAGAGGGAAGGCCGCCATTCCTGCCCAGATAGAGCCGAATCCCAACAGCCTGAAGCGGAAGCCTGAGCAGGTAGCTTCCACTGAGCATGCCACTCCTAGTGATCCATTTGATGATATGTCTTCAGATCTGTTTGATGCTGAGTTTGTCGCACTTAGGAGCGGTAGGGCACCAGCAGGCGGCGCCTCAGCTGAGCTATATCATGAGGATACATCCAGGGCGCCAGATGCGGAGGAGGAGAGCGGCACTGAGGCCGTTCATGATGATGACGGTGGTACTGATGCCACCAAGGATGTTGATCCCACCGGCGGTACTGAGACCGCCGTTTTACCAGTTCGAGGAGGTGGTACTGACGCCACCCGAGATGCCGAGCCAGAGCGCAGTACTGAGGCCGCAAGACGTCCAGCAGAGCCAGCCCGTGGTGGTACTGAGGCCACCGGTGTTCATTCTGAGAGAGTTGCTGATTTTCCTTCCACTGATGTAGCTCGGAACCATGTTGTGAATAAAGGAAAAGGTTTAGTTTATTCTGGTCCCACTGTGGTGCTTGATGTATGTGCGGATCCGGCCGTCGAGCCGTCTAGACCTATTCCTAGTCCTTCATCTGAGAAGGACCCTGTGATCCCCTTCCCTAGAGCCCTACAGATGGGGAAGGGGAAGAAAAAAGAAAAAGATCCAAAAAAGAGAGAGCAGGAGGAGTTCAGCCAGAGCATGATTGATCGTTTCCATATACAGCTGACCCTTCAGGAGGCTTTGCAGCACATCCCCCTTCTTCAGCAATCGTTGAGAGATAGGACTACAGTCAGGAGGAGGAGGAGGAACCACCACTCAGAGATTCATGTGCTGACGAAAGCCACGTGCTTCGTGATCCAGAACCGTCTGCCGGCCAAGAGGCCAGATTCAGGAGCCCCATATGTCAGATGTCACATTAGAGAGTAGAGGTTCGACCGGACTCTATTGGATAGCGGATCGTCTATCAACCTCCTTCCGGCAGCCCTTCTCGACCGCTTCGAGTTGGGCACTCTTAGACAGAGCAGGACAGTCCTTCAGTTTGCTGATCGATCTGTCAAGAGGCCGAAGGGCTTGTTGCGAGATGTTATCGTTACTATTCAGTGCCTGCAATTCCCCGTGGACTTCGTAGTGTTGGACATGGAGATCCCTGATTTAGTGGCCGATACCCCCATCATCCTTGGTCGTCCGTTCTTGGCCACAGCCAAGGCGGTGACTGACCATGATAGCGGGAAGGTATACTTTCACGTCGAGGGCGAGAGTGTACAAATAGAGACGGTCGAGGACTACCGAGCCAGAGACAGAGCATGCTCAGAGACCAGTACAGATACGGAGCAGCTGACAGATGCCGGGCTAGACATCCACCAGGACTGTGATTTTGTGATCACAGACGATGAGGCAGCATGGGCAAACCCCGCAACACAGGCCATCCTCTCATTTCCAGACACCGCTGATGCCGAGTTGATAGCAGAGGAGAGCTTGGAGAGCACAGCCCTGGTCCAGGATACTTCAGTGGCAGCAGAGCTGGTTCTCGACCGCGACACGATTTCTAGTGATGGTGGTACTGAGGCCACCATGTGTGACGGTGGTACTGATGCCACCTTGTTTGATGCAGATCCCTCGGATTCAGAGTCTGATTGGGCAGATTGCGAGGATTACATGCCAGACCTGAGTCCCACAGAGCCTACAACTGAGGAGGAGGTAGATGCCGAGCAGATCAGAGACGGTTCAGTTGAGCAGCCTTCTCCAGATCCGGTTTGCGGAGAGTTCGTTTTCATTCTCCCAGGCAGACTTGGCAGCCTACACGCATCTTCTTCCGAAGCCAGATTTGCCAGCACCCAGCTGTCCAGAGCTGAAGCCGCTCACTACTTCGCTGAAGTATCGATTCCTTGCAGGCGAGCCTGAGATGTACCCAGTCATCATCTCCGCCGATCTGACTGGAGAGCAAGAATCCCGTTTGATGGGGGTTCTTGAAAAGAACCGCAAGGCAATCGGATGGAGCGTAGCAGATCTCCATGGGATTAGTCCAGCGTTGTGCTCTCAACATATTTATCTCGAGGAGGGGGCGAAGCCGTCGCGTGAGTTCCAGTGGCGGCTGAACCCCAACCTGAGAGAGGTCGTCATGAAGGAGATTTCAAAATGGTGGAGCGCAGATTTTATTTATCCCATTTCCGACTCCAAGTGGGTCAGCCCCTTGCATGTGGTGCCCAAGAAGACGGGCATCACGACTGTGATCAGTGAGTCGGGAGAGGAGATTGCTACACGAGTACCCACCTCTTGGCGGGTCTGTGTTGACTACAGGAGACTCAACCAGGCCACCAAGAAGGACCATTTCCCCCTGCCTTTTATTGACCAGATCATTGAGAGACTGGCAGGGAAGAGCCATTACTGTTTCCTGGATGGGTACTCGGGCTACAACCAGGTGGCCATCGCTCCTGAGGATCAGGAGAAGACCACCTTTACCTGTCCCTTCGATACATATGCCTTTCGACGCATGCCATTTGGGCTATGCAATGCCCCTGCGACATTTCAGAGATGCATGCTGTCGATCTTTTCGGACATGGTAGGGGAGTGTTTGATGGTCTTCATGGACGATTTCTCGGTCTACGGCGATGGATTCGACTCCTGTTTTGACTGCCTAGACCGAGTACTCCAGCGATGTATAGAGGTCCATTTGGTGCTTTCTTGGGAGAAGAGTCACTTCATGGTGACTCAAGGGATGGTTCTTGGCCATATCATCTCCAACAGGGGCATGGAGGTTGATCCGGCCAAGGTTGATGTCATTAGAAAACTCGCACCGCCGTCCAATTTGAGGCAGTTACGGTCATTCCTGGGGCACGTTGGTTTCTATCGGAGAACATGATTTCAGCAAGATTGCCCGGCCGTTGACTGACCTCTTGACGAAAGACAACCGAGTTCCTTGTCGATGACAAGTATCTTTCGTCCTTTGCGACTCTCCAGCAGTGTGTTATTGAGGCTCCTGTTCTCAGCCACCCGATTGGTCTCTCCCATTCGAGATCATGACAGATGCCTCCGATTTTGCCGTAGGGGCCGTGCTGGGACAGAGAGGGATGGAGTCCCTTTGCTATTCACTACGCTAGCCGCACATTGGATTCTGTGCAGCGGAATTATACCGTCACAGAGAAGGAGATGCTAGCCGTAGTTGTTCGCCCTAGATAAGTTCGATCTTATATCATTGGATCTAGAGTGACCTTGTACACCGATCATACCGCCATCCGATACCTTATGGCAAAGAAGGATGCCAAGGCCAGACTTACTAGATGGATCCTTCTACTCCAGGAGTTCGACATTGAGATCAAAGATAAGCCCTGAAGTCAAGAATGTGGTGGCGGATCACCTCTCCCGTTATAGAGCAACCTGAGGAGTCTGACCAGATTGATCCCATTTGTGAGACCTTCCCAGATGAGGCGATCCTTGCTATCACCTCACTCCCGTGGTATGCCGATATTGTGAACTTTCTTGTTGCTGGGAAAGTCCCACAAGATTGGCCCGGGCAGAGGCTTGAGACCTTCCTTGCGAAGGCCAAGTCCTACCACTGGGAGGATCCCATCCTTTACCACGAAGGAGGGATAGCGTCTGGCGTCGGTGCATCCTCAGGAGGAGCACCATAGCGTCCTCACTTACTGCCACAAGCTTGAGGCAGGAGGACATCATTTCTGGGAGGAGAACGACACAGAAAGTGCTCCAATCCGGCTTGTGGTGGCCTACCCTCTTCAAGGACTCTGATGAGTTCGTGAAGAGGTGTACTGACTGTCAGAGAATGGGCACCTGTGGACAGCGTGATATGATGCCGATGCAGCCCATTCACTTCTGTGAGGTTTTGACGCATGGGGCATCGATTTCATGGGCCCATTCCCTAAGAGTCAGGGATTTGAGTACATTTTGTTGGCCGTGGACTATGTTAGTCGTTGGGTTGAGGCTATCCCCGCCCGAGCCGCTGATGCGAGGACAGTTTGCATATTTTGAGGAAGCATATCATCACGCGGTTCGGTGTTCCTCGAGTTTTGATTTCAGATGGGGGTCTCATTTCATCAACGACCAGGTGAAGGCCTTGCTAGCGAGTTCGATATAGACCTTCGTGTTGCTACCACCTTACCATCCACAGACGAATGGTCTAGCCGAGGTGTCGAATAGGGAGATTAAGACTATATTGCAGAAAGTCGTCCGCCCTGACCGAAAGGATTGGTCACAGCTTTTGGACTCGGTCTTGTGGGCATATAGGATGTCTTTCAAGACACAATTGGGCACATTCCCCTTTCGCCTCGTATATGGCAAGCCGTGCCATTTACATGTAGAGCTGAGGCACAGGTCACTTTGGGCAGTTACGGACATACTTATGGATCCAGATGGTGTAGGAGACCAGAGGAGGGCAGAGTTAGCAGCCCTGGAGGAGTTGAGAGATACCGCCTTCTCAAACAACTACATTATAAGGAGAGAGTGAACGAGTGGCATGATCTCATATCAACCACAAGCATTTTGAGCCTGGACAGAGAGTATGGCTGTTTGGATGCGAGGCTTCGTTTATTTCCAGGGGAAGCTACAGAGCAAGTGGAAGGGGACCCTACTTGGTGAGAAAGTACACGACAATGGTAGCATTGATATATCCGAGTTGTCTTCTGAGAGTACCTTTCGAGTGAATGTCCAGCATCTCAAGCCAATTCTAGATCATGAGCGCGGCGGTCGTTGATCTTGCCCCTATTCATTTTGCGTGAGATGTGGTCTTTGACTCACATCTAATGCATCTCACGCCTGAGTTTCACTGATATTCCGCCTTGTATATATCCAGATGTCTATATCACTACATTCTTTAGTCCCACATCCCTTTCTTCATCTGTTGATTATGTTATACTGAGGGTGCACTTTACCCTAAGTATAGGGGGGATGTAGGACCTTCGGATGTTTCTTTTGTTCCTTTCTACCCCTGTTTTTGCTGCCTATACTTAGGGATATTTCACCCTAAGTATAGGGGGGTAGACCCTGTACATCCTCCACTCGGTTTTCCCTTAGTATATAGCCTGCTATACTTAGTATCACTTGATCCTAAGTATAGGGGAAAACCCGAGACCCTCTTGACTTTTCTATTTTCATCTATTTGTCTTTGTATATAGCCTTCCTTACCTAGCATGAGTTATGTCTTCTTCATCGCTCTTGACTCTGAGGACATCGTTCAAGCTAAGTATAGGAGGGTGTGTATATATTTCATATATACTTTAGCCATAACTCGTACTTTGTGTGAGTGTGTAAATAAAATGGCTAAAAACCCTAAAAATCACAAAAATTAAAAAATTTCATGAACATAAACATTCTTTTATTTGCACAAAAATAGCTAGTGTACAAATTATTTTGTAAAAATGTTTTTAAAAATCTTTGTGTAAAGCTTGTGTAAATATTTTCTTATCAAACATTATGTATATAGTACAAAATTTTTCCAAAATGGTTTTGAAAATCAGAAGTTTGCAAAAATCTTGGGTAAATGTGTGTAAATACTTTTTGCAAAACTTGCACTTCATGCATCATCCATTCATGATTTCAAAACATTTTCAAAAATTTTGCATGTTTGTAAACTTTGTGTAAATAGCATCTTTTGTACATATGTATATAGTTTTCTGGATGATGTTGACATTTAAACTAGCCTGGAATCAAATTGAGAATTGGAGCTTGATTAAGATCTTGATCCACCTAAATTTCTAAGAGGAACCTTATAGGGCTTAGGTTTAAGGCTTTTCAGGTCCATGGTGACTTAATTCTTTGAGTCCACTAGGCTATGATCACATGTCATCTCAATGAGCCTAAGTAGAGCACGTAATACAACACATGACTCATATAGACAATGGCTTTACTTGGACACCAGCACTTTGCACCGAGCTCTCTACGGATGAGGTGGTGAGGAGGCAGTCTTCCTTGACTTGGGGTAGCATATGAGGGTAGTACTTCTAGGCGGAACCTCTCTTCTTCTTTTAGTGAAGGAAGTGCGTCTCAACTTGGTCTGGTTGCCATGAGGTCTAACGACGGGAGTTGTGGGTTGCAATAAAGCTCAAAAGAGGGATAGTCTACTGGCTCAAGAGGAAAAACTCCTTGTATATATGCTGCACATGTATATGTTGTATAGATGCACTTGAAAAAAAAATGCAAAAAGAAAATACTCCAAAAAAGTGGTGGGTCTGAGAGAAAATGATAATCCCACCGGAGTATGTATATAGAGTGCAATAAGCAAAGCTTGAGTTCATGATTCACCTTATGTAGCTTGCAACACGGAGACTTGGCTACACTGGTCAAGCTCCCAAGGGTACATGGCTACACTGGCCTTGACCCATTCTCTTCCTTCCTCCTCTTCTTGAGCCGGTTGAACTTGAACTTAGAAGGGAATACCCCGCTCCTCGAGGAAAGAGTGGCCAGATTGAGGTCATAGAGTTACCTTGTTGGGGAGGGTTGTCAACTTACCATTTCTGAGGTGGAGAGCGTAGACTTCACATTCACAGGACAAGAAAAGATTCATGGTCTTCAGGGTTTGTGATTGATGACTTGTTCTGACCTGGAGCATTGAGGAGTCTTGGTTATAGATTAGTGGAACTTAGAGGCTGTTGAGTTTTAGGCTTAAGTCCAAATAAGGTTCCGACACATTAATAATCCAAAGATTTGATCGAGCTCCATACCTTAATTTAATGAAGGCAAGTTTAATAAATCAACCTTAATCCATGTACATTCTCTTTTTCTTTTTCTTTCTTTCTTTTCACTTCTTTTTCAAATAAGTGTTTGCTAAGGGACTAGCAAAGTTAAGTATAGGGGGGTGATGAATACTCATTCAATCACTCTTTATTCTTATATTTTATCTACAAAAACCTTTGCAAATGCATGTATATAGTTGTAAATATAAATAATTACCAAAAGCATGCATTGTGTAAAAGTAATAATTAGCATGTTTTTGTGCAAAAATAAAAAGAATAAAGATCAAAAAGAAAAAGAGGGAAATATTTAGAATAAATATTGAGCATCCTAACCCAAGGGAGGGCTCAGCATGGGCCTGACCGCATAAAAGCCAAAGTAAAGGGAGATAGGGGCTCATGTGTGTAAATATTTATGTAAATAAAATAGAAATATTTTCCTCTCAAAAATAGACTAAAATAGGTTTGTAAATATATATATATATATATATATATACAAAAACAAGATAAAAATAGTAAAATTAAAAAGAAAACAAAAACACCACTCATGTACATAGTCACCTTGTATATAGTCCATTCATCTTATATTTATTTAGCCTTATAAATAAATAAAATTAATTTCCAAAAATCTTGTACATATTCTATGTCTTATGGTGTAAATAAATAAAATAAAATAAAACAAAAACAAAATAAAAGAACAAAATTAAAAATCAAAAATACTATTGTAAATATACCATGTATATAAATGTACATATGTATTTATTTCACCTATGTATATAAATAATAAAAATAAAATAAAAATATCTTTTTATTCCTTATTTTATGATATAAATAAATAAAATATAAAATGGGATTAAAATTGTATAAAAATAACAAATTAAAAATCCTATATTGTATTTATACCTATGTATAGTACTATATTGTAAATACCCTAATTTTATTTTGAAAAATTAATTAAAAATCACAAAAAAATAGAAAAAATTAAAATAAAAATATTTCATGTTTTGAGTTTTAATTAAATAAGGCATTTGCTATTTTTAATCTAATTTATAAGTATTTTCCAGGTGGCAGCCTCCCATTGGTCCAGGGGGGATGTTGACCGCCCAGTCAACTCCCCCCCCAGGACCACCTCGCACGGGCTTTTGACACCTGACCCGATTTCTCGATTTTTTCATGTCCAAACCCGATCATCAGCCCCCTAACACCCGGGTCCGTTTTGATCACGTCACATCCGACACCCTCGCCGGGGTATCCGCCTCGAGATCCGCGCTCCACAGTGCCCTACCCGACCTCTTCTAGCCGGACCTGCACCCATACTTAAGCTTAAGCTCTGCCACTCCATTTCCTATCTTTGGTTCATTCGCTCCACCCCCAGTGACCTCCAGTGCTCGAGTGAGAGTGACATCTCGCTCCAGGTGCTGTCGCAGCGAGGAGAGGGCGTTCAGACCACTGATCCGGCGAGTCATCACCACCGTGCTCTGCCCAGAGCAGGAGCTCGGGCCTCGGAGGTCGGCGCTCCTTGAGGCAAGGACCCAGAGCTTCGCAAGCTCGCCCACAGTCCATTCCTCCACCCAGGTAGACCCTTCTCCCTTTCCTTTTCGTCAATTTCAGATTTCCCCCAATTCTCCGCCGTCGTTTCTCGCTGATTCCGACCATCCCACTGTTCCGCTCGACCATCGGAATCTACCATCGCCTCCGCCTTCCTCCCGCGCACATTCTCCGCACTGCCATTCAACCCAGCTCGCAAAGGAGCCGGGGTTCGAGCTCCTCCGTCCACACCCTCGCCGGAGCTCGCCCACACCGACCCCCGACCACCTTCACCACGCCTAACGGGGTCGAGGCAGTTTGCCCTCGACCCGCGAGCTTTCTGGTTTACTTTGCAGGTTCATCCAAGCCCATCTGAGGGCTTGGACCATTGGGTCCAGTAGCTCCGCCTCCGCCGACCTTGCCGGAGCTCTCCAGAGCTCGGCTGGGTCATCGGAGACCTCCAGCATACGCGAAAGCCTTCCATGCACCTTTTCCGATCAGCAGAGGGCTCCCAGGAGGAGGCCAGCTCCGTTACGACCTCGGCGAAGTTCGCCGGAGGCCAGTTCTTCCAGGTTCTTCTCCCATCGTCCGATCACCCCCGCGCTCCAGATTTGATCGTGCCCATCCATTTGAGGAGCGTCCCTGACCGCCAGATCCTTCGGGGGACGATCTCCACCGTTGATCCAGCGAGGCTGAGCCGCGACGCGTCTTCACCAACGGATCCAGCACGTGGCGAAGCCCCAGCCGTCCGATCATCGTGAGGAGCCCAGCTTTGGAGCGCCGCCCGCATCCTGACCGTTGATCGACCACGTGGCGACCCTGCACTTTATTTCGTTCGCATTTATGCCCCTGTGTATGGTGTAGCACGTGCTTCGACACGTGGTTTTCTGGGCTATTTGCACTTTATACCTTGTAGTTCTGAGATGTTATGGAATGAATGAATAGTTTTGGATTATTGCATTTATACCCCTATGCGTAATTTAATAGTGCATGTGCGTTTATTTTTGGGTTAATTGCAAACTAGCCCTCGGACTTTTGGTACCTATTACCAAATAGTCCTAGGACTTAGTTTTTATTACATTTAGGTCCCTGAGTGCCCCAGGCACGCGCGACGCGCGTGTTTTCCTGGGTATTTTGCACCGGACCCCCCAGAACTCTTGGTATTTGCACTTAGGTCCCTGTGCATAGTACCAACTTTCTATTTTTGAGTAAAATAGCAATCCAACTCCAAATCCAACGAAAATTAGATACATGGCTACTGCCATAGTGTAAAATTTTCTGGGATTTTTGGAGACATTTTTATTTTGATTTGATATTTTTTAAAAAATTCAAAAACATCACTTTTCATCACTGTCTGATTTTAAAAATCCCAAAAAAATATTAAAACCTATCTGAAAATTACAAAAAAATTACCTACTGTTTATTTTGTTGTGCTTGACTTTCTAGCCAATTTTGGCTATTTTTCATTATATAAACTCCTAAAAATTGAAAAACTCCTAAAAATTCTAATAAATAATTTAAAAAACCCAAAAATCATAAATCCAGTGGCTAAATTTTCTTTGTAGTGTTTACTATACAGGAAAATTACCTCTAGGCTTTTTGGGGGTTTTTAGATATTTTATCTAAACCCCTTAAGCTTGGCTGGACATTGTTTCTATCTTTTGCATTGTTTCATTTTTAGAAAATTAAATAAAAATCAGAAAAATCTCAAAAATTCACTAAAAACAGTAAAAATTATAAAGCACACAAAAATATTTTTATTTGAATTTTCGGGTGATTTTTAGTGCATTAAATAAATAGTTGAATTGCCTTATGTTCTTATTTTATTTAGTTTCTTAATTAATTAAAAATCCAAAAAATATAAAAAGAATTAAAACCACCAAAAATACCTTTTTCTTTTCTTTTATTTTCTTTTTGACTACTTCGTAGGCCGCAAGGCCATTTCGTGCTCCTTGTGTTCGACCCTGGTCGCTATACCAGGTTAAAATAATAGCAAGACCGCTATTGATTTCGATTTGATTTTATCTTCTATTGGTGGTCTCTTTTTCTTGATTGATCGAGCCTGATTGCTTGGGTCGCAACGACCATTTAGCACCTTATACCCGAGTGGTCAGGTCGACTATCAGTTAGAGAGTGGGAGGAAGAACTTATGTGAGAATTAACAACAGGAGGGAGAAGCCCCTAATAATAGAAAAGAGAGCGAGAGAAAATGAGGAAGGGAGGGAGGATAAGTGAGACCGAGAGTGCATAGGAAAGGAGAGATTAGAGAGAGCCACGTGTTGAAGTTTTGAAAGCTGGAAGAGGAATCCAGCTTTAGTATATTTACTAGCTTACTTACCCGCATGCGTTCCTCATGCGAGAACCCTTGCAAATTTTGAACTACATCCAAGCTGCGATGTAGCGGCCCTTGCTAATTTTTCATTGCATTCGAGCGATGCAACGCGAATATGACATGAATAGAAAAATATAATATAGCTTGATAATGAAATAGAAAGATATTAATATATTTGATAAAATATGAAGAACATTTTTATTTTCTATTTTTCATTGCATATATTGGATTTTTTCTAAATCATGAAGTTATAATTAATAGAATATATATGGAGATAACAATTATAATTGCTTGTATATAGGAATCCATCTATTATAAATTTCTTAGATTTTTCCATTACATTTGGAAAATTAACTTCATACTTGATTGATATTTTAGTAAACAATCATTTTCATGAAAATAGATAATATAGCTTTGCTTATTTTTTAATAAATGGAAATATGTGGGCTTTAACCATGATCTTTTAGGAAATGAAAACTTGTGGGCATGGACAGATTCAAGGGGAGGCATAAAGGGGCACATGCCCCCTTGAACTTTTTAGTTTCTAAAGTTTCATTTAAAGACACTAGTATAAGATAATTATAAATTTTAATGTATATACATGTATGTACATGTATGTATATATTTCTTATTTATAATCAATGAAAAAGATGAAATGAAAATTTTAAAGGCCTGCTCCAATCCAACCGCATACAAAGAAGAATGACATTAGCCAAATATTAATACACTATCATGTCTATCTATTTTAAAATTTGAATAGGAATGTAATTAAAGATAGTGACGGATTTAAAAATGTGTTATTATATTCTTAAAAGTGGAAGTAAGGTGGAGTAATGTGAAATATTGTAGAAGTAATCTATGCACCAACTCAAATGACTAAAAGGAATTAAGGTGGAGTAAGGGATAAGTGAGTTTTATCATTTTTCCTATTTAGTTGGTTAGAGGGATAACATCGTAATGGAAAGAAAATAAATGATGTCATCATGAAATGTGACCACTATACTGAGTAACTTATCCTAGAATAATATCTCTTAGATTAACTTCAATTTATATGTATAAGATGGCTTTACATCAAATAAATGTACTTAATGCATATATTTCATTAAATATAGTAAATAATTCATATTTTTGTTACTTGATGCCGTAACAAATTAGCACTACAATATATTAAAATAAATATATGAATACAAATATTTATGAATACCATTACATCCACATATATTTTAAAATAGATACATATGTGAGTGTAATAAGCCTCATAAGCAATAATGAATATTATTATATATTTTAAATGGTCATTAATCTTACCTCGACGTGATTTTTTAGATTTGTAATCTTGACATGAAGATAAACAAATTAATCATTTTTGTTTATTAATCTAAGATTGTAAACTTCGATGATTTTCACTATTCAGATTAGCTCAACACCAACTCCTTGACAAAGATTATAAACTTTCACTTTAAATGATACATAATCAGTAATTTATCTTTACATTCAGCTTCTAACTCCACCAAAATTGCACTGACGTTAGATGGATAGATATTTAAAGTCCAATTAGTTGATATTGTGATGTCCGATATATATACCTCCACAACTTCATTTTATGCCCATCCTTACATAATTTCCTGGATCTGTCCTTGCTCCTGGCTCCGTCCTTGCTCGCGGGTTTTAAGTAGGTTTGATATTTTCTATTAATAACTTCTGAGATTTTTATGTGAATTAACATTTCAGTTGATGTGGACGCAACAACAATTTGGAGATATAAAATATATACGATAATTATGCTTTCATTAATGCTCAAAAACTTGAGCACTTTACTCTTTTTGCGAATTGAAATCAAAAAGCTAACAGAGAAATATATCATATTAATAATATGTACTCTATCGAGTTTTAGTTATATCATAATTTAATATAACTAACATTATAGGTCGGAGTATTTTACACCATTTTGTTACTGAAAAAAGAACTAAGACCACCTATATGTAGAATGCTTAGTAACAATCGACAAAAAGGGCATATCATTTAATAAAAAAGGGCATATCATTTAATACCATTCTAAGATTGCATATTCATTTTTTCGCAAAAAGAAATGGAATTATTATTGTAGATAATTTAGATATATAAGATGGAAGTGGAAGCATATCAAATAAATTTTAATTTCCTCAACCGATACTTGACCAAAGTATCTAGATTTTTCATATTTTTTCTATCATTTTTTCAAAAACTAAGAACTGCGTATAGTTATATTGACCGAGACAAATATCATTTTGATCACATATATATTACACCTTTACTTTTATATTTTCACTAAATGAAAATGCATTCATCGTTATCAGTGATGGGCTACTTTTATAAATTTCCTTACATTCCTTTAAAGACCTTTTGATAGAACTTATTATCTATTTATTATTGGAATGCAAGTGAACGAAAAGAAAGATAAGAGAGGGAAAAGAAGAACAACATTTTACCATAGAGAGAGGAGGCGTCAAACCCGAAGGAAAAAGGGGGGAAAGTGGGCAACGTGGCTAAAGTCGGGTAACGGACGGATAGAGAGAACGTGGAGTAATGTTAAATAGGAAAGGAGAGAGGAAGGGCACTGGTAGTGGAAAGAGAATGAAAAAAAAGGGAAGAAACCCACGTGTTAAGAGGGGAAATAAAGCTAGATATGCAGAGAAGAAGCCATGTGTCAGGAGGAGGGAAGGAGTTGGGCAGAGCCCAGCTTTAGTATGTTTTATAGACTAGTAGGCATACCCACGCTACGCGGCGGGCTAGGAGTAAATGAAAGGACGGAGTACAATCTAAACGATGCATATGAAAAAGTATGTTGTTGTACAGATCTGAGAATACAGTTGGTATTTTTTAAAAGTAAATTGTAGTAAACTGATTACAAATATTATGAAAAGCAGTGAACGTAACAGTTTGTTCTTTAAAAAATACTACTAATTAGACGTATCTTACATACTAATCGAATACATGTAATAATAAAACTCACTATACATCATTTTAAAAAGCGTACATGTTTATTCATAACTTGATAAAAAGAAACACTGAAAACATACCTTCAACAGTTGAGAAAGAACCATGGGTTTTTTGAGAAAGAACCATGGATTTTTTTGAAAGGCGGAACGAACCAAAATAGTGATAGCAATGTCTTATATCAGGTAATTTTTCTGCAAGTGTTATTGTTTCAACAAATATGTTACATGTGATATATTCCCAACAGAAACATTAGCCATTACACATTATCATATGCAACATATTTCTATACATGGATTAGAAAGAAGAAGTAATTGAGTGGATGAAGTTAAAAAATGGCAATGTCATTTAAGCAAGATGGAAAATGATTTCAACTGTATAGTTATATGATTGCTAAATATTTATTATCAATTGTATTAACTTAAAAATTATTAATGCATATTTATCTAAATTAAGAGGCTCAGTTGTCCAATGATTTACTTTTTTCACATGACAATGCAGGTAGACATTAGTTTATAAAGGAAAATATAAAAACATTCTTTAATGAAAATACATAAAATGGACACTTTCACATAAAAAATCTTACATGCTGATTGAATACCTATAATAATAAAACTCACTATACATCATTCTAAAAAGGGTACATGTTCATAACATGATAAAAAGAAACATTAAAAGCATACTTTCAGCAATTGAGAAAGAACTATGGGTTTTTTGAGACAGAAGCATGTATTTTTTTGACACGTGAAACGAAGCAAAGAAGTGATAGTAATGTGTTATACCTGGTAGTTTTTCTGCAAGTGTTATTGTTTCAATAAATATGTTGCAGGTGATATATATTCCAATAAAAACATTAGACATTACACATTATCATATGAAACATATTTCTATACATGGATTATAAAGAATAAGTAATTGAGTAAATAAAGTTAAAAAATGGCAATGTCAAGTTATATGATTGCTAAATATTTATTACCATTAGTATTAACTTAAAAATTGTTAATGCACATTTATATAAATTAAAAGGCTTAATTGTCCAATTATTTACTTTTTTCACATGACAATGATACTTTGGTTGGAAATGGCTGCAAAATTTCTTTCTATTAAGGAAACAAATTGCTTCGCCGATTTCCATTTTATAAGGCATCATGTTTTAAGTAAATTGATAAGCATGAATTTGAAATCATCGCCTCAACTTAATAAAAAAAGGTAATCAATGTATATATTAAAAAATGAATTACAAAATTCAAATTAACAGAGGTATGTATATTAAAAGCAGAATTCCATAAAAATAGGTAGACATGAGTTTGTAAAGGAAAATATAAAAACAATCTTTAATGAAAATACATAAAATGAACACCTTCTTCACATAAAAATATCTTACATACTGATCGTATACCTGTAATAACAAAACTCACTATACATCATTATAAAAAGCATACATGTTTATTCATAACATGATAAAAAGAAACACTGAAATCATACCTTCAGCAGCTGAGAAAGAACCATGGGTATTTTTGAAATGCGGAACGAACCAAAACTGTGATAGCAATATGCTATACCTGGTAATTTTTCTGCAAGTATTATTGTTTCAACAAATATATTGCAGGTGATATATTTCCAACAAAAACATTAGCCATTACACATTATCATATGCAACATATTTCTATACATGGATTAGAAAGAAGAAGTAATTGAGTGGATAAAGTTAAAAAATGGCAATGTCATTTAAGCAAGATGGAAATTGATTTCAACTTTATAGTTATATGATTGCTAAATATTTATTACCAATTGTATTAACTTAAAAATTATTAATGCATATTTATCTAAATTAAGATGCTCAGTTGTCCAATGATTTACTTTTTTCACATGACAATGCAGGTAGACATTAGTTTGTAAAGGAAAATATAAAAACATTCTTTAATGAAAATACATAAAATGGACACCTTTACATAAAAATATCTTACATGCTGATTGAATACCTGTAATAATAAAACTCACTATACATCATTCTAAAAAGGGAACATGTTCATAACATGATAAAAAAGAAACATTGAAAGTATACCTTCAGCAATTGAGAAAGAACTATGGGTTTTTTGAGACAGAGGCATGTATTTTTTTGACACGTGAAACGAAGCAAAGATGTGATAGTAATGTGTTATACCTGGTAGTTTTTTCTGCAAGTGTTATTGTTTCAATAAATATGTTGCAGGTGATATATATTCCAATAAAAACATTAGACATTACACATTATCATATGAAACATATTTCTATACATGGATTAGAAAGAATAAGTAATTGAGTAAACAAAGTTAAAAATGGCAATGTCACGTTATATGATTGCTAAATATTTATTACCATTAGTATTAACTTAAAAATTATTAATGCACATTTATCTAAATTAAGAGGCTCAGTTGTCCAATGATTTACTTTTTTTCACATGACAATGATACTTTGGTTTGAAATGGCTGCAAAATTGCTTTCTATTAAGGAAACAAATTGCCTCGTCGATTTCCATTTTATAAGGCATCATGTTTCAAGTAAATTGATAAGCATGAATTTGAAATCATCGCCTCAACTTAATAAAAAATGTAATCAATGTATATATTAAAAAATGAATTACAAAATTCAAATTAGCATAAGTATGGATATTAAAAGCAAAATTCCATAAAAACAGGTAGACATGAGTTTGTAAAGGAAAATATAAAAACAATCTTTAATGAAAATACATAAAATGAACACCTTCTTCACATAAAAATATCTTACATACTGATCGAATACCTGTAATAACAAAACTCACTATACATCATTATAAAAAGCATACATGTTTATTCATAACATGATAAAAAGAAACACAGAAATCATACCTTCAGCAACTGAGAAAGAACCATGGGTTTTTTGAGAAAGAACCATGGGTATTTTTGAAATGCGGAACGAACCAAAACTGTGATAGCAATATGTTATAACTGGTAATTTCTCTGCAGTATTATTGTTTCAACAAATATGTTGTAGGTGTTATATTTCCAACAAAAACATTAGCCATTACACATTATCATATCCGACATATTTCTATACATGGATTAGAAAGAAGAAGTAATTGAGTGGATAAAGTTAAAAAATGGCAATGTCATTTAAGCAAGATGGAAACTAATTTCAACTTTATAGTTATATGATTGCTAAATATTTATTATCAATTGTATTAACTTAAAAATTATAAATGCATATTTATCTAAATTAAGATGCTCAGTTGTCCAATGATTTACTTTTTTCACATGACAATGCAGGTAGAAATTAGCTTGTAAGGGAAAATATAAAAACATTCTTTAATGAAAATACATAAAATGGACACCTTCACATAAAAATATCTTACATGTTGATCGAATACCTGTAATAATAAAACTCACTATACATCATTCTAAAAAGGGTACATGTTCATAACATGATAAAAATAAACATTAAAAGCATACCTTCAGCAATTGAGAAAGAACTATGGGTTTTTTGAGACAGAAGCATGTATTTTTTTGACATGTGAAACGAAGCAAAGATGTGATAGTAATGTGTTATACGTGGTATTCTTTCTGCAAGTGTTATTGTTTCAATAAATATGTTGCAGATGATATATATTCCAACAAAAACATTAGACATTACACATTATCACATGAAACATATTTCTATATATGGATTAGAAAGAATACGTAATTGATTAAATGTTAAAAAATGGCAATGTCATTTAAGTAAGTTGGAAACTGATTTCACCTGTATAGTTATATGATTGCTAAATATTTATTACCAATTGTATTAACTTAAAAATTGTTAATGCATATTTATCTCAATTAAGAGGCTCCGTTGTCCAATGATTTACTTTTTTTCACGTGACAATGATACGTTGGTTGGAAATGGCTGCAAAATTGCTTTCTATTAAGGAAACAAATTGCCTCGCCGATTTCCATTTTATAAGGCATCATGTTTCAAGTAAATTGATAAGCATGAATTTGAAATCATCGCCTCAACTTAATAAAAAAAGGTAATCAATGTATATATTAAAAAATGAATTACAAAATTCAAATTAAGATAAGTATGGATATTAAAAGCGAAATTCCATTAAAAATAGGTAGACATGAGTTTGTAAAGGAAAATATAAAAACAATCTTTAATGAAAATACATAAAATGAACACCTTCTTCACATAAAAATATCTTACGTACTGATCAAATACCTGTAATAATAAAACTCACTATACATCATTATAAAAAGCATACATGTTTATTCATAACATGATAAAAAGAAACACTGAAAACATACCTTCAGCAGCTGAGAAAGAACCATGGGTTTTTTTGAAAGGCAGAACGAACCAAAACTGTGATAGCAATATGTTATACCCGATAATTTTTCTGCAAGTACTATTGTTTCAACAAATATGTTGTAGGTGATATATTTCCAACAAAAACATTAGCCATTACAGATTATCATATGCGACATATTTCTATACATGGATTAGAAAGAAGAAGTAATTGAGTGGATAAAGTTAAAAAATGACAATGTCATTTAAGCAAGGTGGAAACTGATCTCAACTGTAAATTATATGATTAGTAAATATTTATTATCAGTTGTATTAACTTAAAATTGTTAATGCATATTTATCTAAATTAAGAGGCTCAGTTGTTCAATGATTTACTTTTTTCACATGACAATAATACTTTGGTTGGAAATGGCTGCAAAATTGCTTTCTATGAAGGAAACAAATTGCCTCGCCGATTTTCATTTTATAAGGCATCATGTTTCAAGTAAATTGATAAGCATGAATTTGAAATCATCGCCTCATCTTAATAATAACAAAGGTAATATATATATTAATAAACAAATTACAAAATTTAAATTAACATATAACAAAATTATATTGTAAATTCATAGAAGAAAACCACAATATAAGAATTGTTTGTAAGAAATTACTAATACATATTTAAAATTAAATAATAGGATCAGTAGCTCAATGATTAAATTTTTTCACACGACAATGACACTTTGATAGAAAGGGCTGCGAAATTATTTTGTATAAAGAAAACAAATTGACTCGTTTATTTCCATTTTATCGGGAAGCAAGTTTCAAGGAAATTGATCTAAAGAAATTTGAAGTCATCGCCTCATCCTAATAATACGAAAGTATTCAAAGTGTTTATGTAAAAATGAGCTACGGAGGAATTTGAGGAGATTAATTTAATGAAAATACATAAAATGGACACTTTCTTCACATAAAATTATCTTAGATGTTGATTGAATGTCTGTAATAATAAAACTAACTATACATCACTTAAAAAGATTAGATGTTCATGATAAAAAGAAACACTGAAAATAAGGTGTAAAAATATCTTATTACATTAAGATAAAAATTATAAGTATCATATATGTTAAAATTATTTGCAGGTGTTGACGATTGAGCAAATATGTATGTATATTATAACAAAACACGATACTTTTATTACAAAAAAAATACGTACGTCAAATACATAAATAGACTATCATGTTTTATTATGCATACTACATTAGAAAAACACGCAGAACATCTAAGTGTTGGGAAGCAAAAGATGTTTCTAACAGGAAAAGTATCTATTGTGTATTTATTATAATCACATGTTATACGATATAAACACGTACTAATAAGGAGAATAACAAAAACAAACTGAAAAAGTTAGAAAATGTAATATCCACGTCTAATATTTAGCGGCATTAGTATGTTGTGTTCAGTTTATACCCATCTATTACATATCTTACTTACATGTATGAAAGACAAATATGAGACATTCTGATGTAATAATTACTATCGTAATTGTTAGAAACACCTATCATCGTCTTTTTTTATATACTACATACTGATTCACCTAAAAAGTTTGAAAGAGCCATACCTTCGGTAGTTGAGAATGAACCATGGGTTTTTTGGAACCTGACATTTTTTCTGCAGTTGTTATTATTTCAACAAATATGTTGCAGGTAATATATTTCCAACAAAAACAATAGCCATTACACATAATCACAACCGTATATGGCAGATTTCTATACATGATTTAGAAATAAAATATTTAAACAGAGGGATGATGAATACTCATTCATCACTCTTTATTCTTATATTTTAGCTACAAAAACCTTTGCAAATGCATGTATATAGTTGTAAATATCAATAATTACCAAAAGCATGCATTGTGTAAAAACCTATAATTAGCATGTTTTTGTGCAAAAATAAAAGAATAAAGATTAAAAAGAAAAATAGGGAAATATTTAGAATAAATATTGAGCAACCTAACCTAAGGGAGGGCTCAGCATGGGCCTGACCGCATAAAAGCCAAAGTAGAGGGAGATAGGGGCTCATGTGTGTAAATATATATGTAAATAAAATAAAAGTATTTTCCTCACAAAAATAGACTCAAAAGGGCTTGTAAATATTTGTATATATTTATAAATATAAAAACAAGATAAAAATAGAAAAAATTAAAAAGAAAACAAAAACATCACTCATGTGCATAGTCACCTTGTACATAGTCCACTCATCCCTATTTATTTAGCCTTATAAATAAATAAAATTAATTTCCAAAAAATTTATAAATATTCTATATGATATGGTCTAAATAAATAAAATAAAAACAATTAAAACAAAAACAAAATAAAAATAACAAAATGAAAAACCTAAAAATATATTGTAAATATACCATGTATATATGTACATACCTATTTATTTCACCTATGTATAAAAATAATAAAAATAAAATAAAAATATCTTTTTATTCCTTATTTTATGATATAAATAAATAAAATATAAAATGGGAATAAAATTGTATAAAAATAACAAATTAAAAATCAAAATTAAAATCTTATATATTGTATATATACCTATATATAACCCTACTATGTAAATACACTATTTTTACTTTGAAAAATTAATTAAAAATCACTAAAAATAGAAAAAAAATTAAAACAAAAATATTTCATGTTTTGACTTTTCCATAATTCGGCCATTTGTTATTTTTAATTGAATTTTTAAATCTTTTCCACGTGGCTTTCACCCATTGGTCCAGGGGATTGTTGACCGCTAGGTCAACTGCCCCCCCCAGGACCACTTCCCACGGGTTAGGTGCCCGACTCGACTTCTCCCTAATTTCGCACCTAAACCCGATCCCCTCTCGCCTAAACCCCGGATCCGATTCATTCATGATACATCCGAGACCCTCGCCGGGGTATCCGCCTTGAGATTCGTGCTCCAGATTGCCCTACCTGCGCTCATCTTCCCGGACCCTCCAACGTATATAGCTCAAGCTCCGCCACCTTCATTCACATCTTTGGCTCATTCGCTCCACCCCCAGTGACCTCCAGTGCGTGAGTGAGAGTGACAGCTCGCTCCAGGTGCTGTCGCAGCGAGGAGAGGGGCAGTGGCCCACTGATCCGGCGAGATACACCGCCGTGCTCTGCCCAGAGCCGGAGCTCGAGCCTCGGAGACCGACGCTCCTTGAGGCAAGGACCAGGAGCTGTGCAAGCTCGCCCACAGTCGCTTCGTCCACCCAGGTAGACCCATCTCCCTTTCTTTTTCTTTGATTTTCGATTATCCCCAATTCGCGCCGCCGTCGTCTTCTTTCGATTCTGACCACCTCATAGTCTCGTTCGATCATCGGAATCCACCTTCGCCTCTGCCTTCCTCCCGCGCACGTTCTGCACCCATCCACTCAACCCAGCTCGCACAGGAGCTGGGGCTCGAGCTCCTCCGTCCACCCCCTCGCAGGAGCTTGCCCATATCGACCCCCCGATCACCTTCAGCATGCCTAACGGGGTCGAGGCAGTTTGCCCTCGACCTGCGAGTTGTTTGGCATACGTTGCAGGTTCATCCAGGCCTCTCTGAGGGCTTGGACCATCAGGTCCAGCAGCTTCGCCTCTGCCGACCTTGTCGGAGCTCCCCAGAGCTCGGTTGGGTCATCGGAGACCTCCAGCAGACGCGGAAGCCTCCCACGCACCTTCTCCGATCCTCAGCGAGCTTCCAGGAGGACGCCAGCGCCGCCACGAGCCCGGCGAAGTTCGCCGGCGCCCTGTTTGTCCAGCATCCTCCTCCGCCGTCCGATCGCCTTCGACCTCCAGTTAGCATCTCGGTCGTCCACCTGAGGAGGTTCCATCACCGTCAGATCCTTGGAGAGGCGATCTGGACCGCCCGATGCGCAAGGTTTAGCCACCGACGCCCTCCACCGTTCGATCCCCCACGTGGCTACGCCTCCGCCGTCGGATTCACCCGAGGAGCCTAGCTTTGGAGAGCCATCTGATCCTGACCGTCCATCTACCACGTGGCATCCATCAAACGGCTCGACTTAATAAAGGGTAATTTACCCTTAGGCCATGTCTTTTCTTTTATTTAGCATTTAGTCTTGTAAATATATAGTTTAGTTATTTAGTTTTGGTACAATTGCATTGTGGACCCTGCACTTTACTTTCTTTGCTTATATGCCTCTGTGTATGGTGTAGCACGTGCTTCGACACGTGGTTTTCTGGGCTATTTGCATTTTATACCTTGTAGTTCTGAGATGTTATGAATTGAATGAAAACTTTTGGATTATTGCATTTATACCCCTGTGCGTTGTTTTTATACGCATGTGCATGATATTTGTGGGTTAATTGCAGACTAGCCCTCGGACTTTTGGTACCGGTTACCAAATAGTCCAAGGACTTAGTTTTTATCACATTTAGGTCCCTGAGTGCCTCAGGCACGCGCCACGGGTGTGGTTTCCTGGGAAATTTGCACCGGACCCCCCAGGACTCTTGGTATTTGCACTTAAGTCCCTGTGCACAGTACCTTCTTTCTATTTTTGAATAAAATAGCAAACATACTCCAAATCCAATGAAAATTGAATACGTGGCTCCTGCCATTGTGTAAAATTTTCTGGGATTTTTTGGAGACATTTTTATTTTGATTTGATATATTTAAAAAATCAAAAACAAGTATTTTCTTTACTGTCTGATTTGAAAAATCACAAAAAATATTAAAACATATCTAAAAATTACAAAAAATGTATCTACTGTTTGTTTTGTTGTGCTTGATTTTCTAGCCAATTTTGGCTATTTTTCATTACCTAAAACACCTAAAAATTGAAAAAAACTTAAAATCTTATAAAAATTCTAACAAATAAACCAAAAACCCAAAAATAATAATTTAGGTGCTCAAATTTTCCTTGTTTTCTTCTCTATACAGGAAAAATACCTCCAGGTTTATTGGGGGCCCTTAGATATTTTATCTAAGTCCCTTAAGCTCGGCTGGACAGTACCTACAGTTTCTGACCTTGTTTTATTTTTAGAAAATTAAATAAACATCAGAAAAATCCCAAAAATTCAATCAAAATAGTAAAAATTATAAAACACACAAAAATATTTTTATTTGAATTTTTGGTTGATTTTTAGTGCATTTAATAAATAGTTGAATTGTCTTGTTTGGTTGTTTTTCTTATTTTCTTAATACATTAAAAATCCAAAAAAATATAAAAAGACTCAAAAACCACCAAAAATACCCTTTTATTTCCTTTTATTTTCTTTTTGACTACTTCGTAGGCCGCAAGGCCAATTCGTGCTCCTTGTGTTCGACCCTGGTCGCTATACCATGTTAAAATAATAGCAAGACAGCTATTGATTTCGACTTCGATTTTATCTTTGATTCTTGGTCTATTTTTCTTGATTGACACGACCGAGTGATTGAGGTCGTGACGACCATTTAGTACCTTTACCTTAGTCGCTCGATTTCCGTATTATCAAGGGATAATTCATAAGTAATTGTTGCGTAAAACTAAAAAAACTTACGACATCAATTAAGTAAGGTGGTAAATGATTTCAACTTTATAGTTATATGATTACTAATTATCAATTATATTAACATAAAAATCGTAAATGCATATTTATATAAATTAAGAGGCTCAATTGCTCAATGATTCACTTCTTTCACATAACAATGATACTTTGGTTGGAAATGGCTGCAATATTGTTTTCTATGAAGGAAACAGATTGCCTCGCCTATTTCCATGTATAAGACATCAAGTTTCAAACAAATTGATACACATGAATTTGATATCATCGCCTCATCCTAATAATAGGAAGATAATCAAAGTTTATATTTAAAAATGAGCGACAACGAAATTTCAGGAGATTCATGTAGATATTAAAGGTGACTTTTCATTGTTTAAAATCCACTAAAACCGGTAAAAATTTGTTTTGTATAAAGAAAACAAATAATCTTATCTACTTCCATTGTATCATGCATCAAGTTTAAAGTAAATTTATATACATGAATTCAAAATCATCACCTCAATCTAATAATAGAAATTAATCAAAGTGTATATCTAAAATTGAGTTACAAAGGGCGAGATTATAAGTAAATCTGGACATTAAGCGAAAATCCAATGTTACAAACCCATTAAAAACTGGTAGACATTAGTTTGTAAAGGGAAATATAGAAATATATTTTTAATGGAAGACAAAAAACTCAATATACATCATTTTTAAAAAGTATGCAAAGCATGGGAAAAACAAACACTGAAAATAAGATGCAAAAATATATTATTTACATTAAGATAATAAACAAAAGTACTATACATGTTACTTTTTTAGTAAGTATTGATGATTGAGCAAGTACTATACATTAATATATGAAAAATTTTGTGGCGGAAGACAAAGAAAGACATGTTCTTCCTATAAATTTCAGGAAGAAAGGATATTATCCATATTGGATATTGAGATTTCTTAATTAATTAATTTTTTTCGTATTGTATCATACCCATAAAAGTCCGCACAGTCATCCCAGCCAACACAGTCACTACAGCAGTTGATTTTTCCAATACAATATTTTCTGGAAAACTTTCAGCAATTTTCCCCCATAAAGTTACGATTAAATTCCTCCCACTATTTAGAAACCAAAAAAATAAAAACAATTACAACATAATTTTTTACAGCTACAAATTTTAAAATATTGACTTTAAATAAGAACAACCTGAGATCTTCTATCTCTAAATTCTTCTTCCTCGTCAAAGTATCTTTTATGAATGTTTGTCCGAGATGACTTATAGAAACAACATGCCCAACTACATCTAAAAAACAATAATATGTCGACACTATGATTAAAATGTCTACATAACTAAATATATGGTTTAAAGATGTACCAGTCAAGCATGTGTCTTTATAAATTCGATTTGCAACTTCTTCAAAATCAGCGAAAAAGAACTTGTACATGGGAATTGTAAACACACCCTCTACTTGGTGTTTCAAAGAAGTTGATCTTGTAAATCTCAATAAAAGATTGCTCGGTACAGCCTTGAAAGTCTGACGATTTGGAGAAACAACAAAGTTAGAAATAATATACACTTCACCTTCTTGCAGAAATTGTTTGAAATATGATGCATCCTGGGCTCTTATTGTTCCTTGGATTGCATTACCCTGTGTGTTGAAACAAACAATTGAGAGATTATTTTTTTCTTTATTTTTATATTAATTAGCTTAAACATAAACTGCCTGTAAATATAAAATGAAAAAAATTTTGCTATAAATATAGTATAACAAATTTATATGGCAATTTAACATGAGAAATTTATATTACAACAGATTGAAATAAAGAATTTAAATGCGTGGTATATAAAAAAAGGTCTAGAACCTACAGTTATTTGTAATAAATGTTACAGGAAAAAATTAATATAATATGAACAATGGAAATGGGATACACAGTATCTTAAAATTTAAAAAAAATAATAATTTTCAAAAAACATACCATTTCATCAACCATCACAAAATCAACACTTATTAATTCATCATTTGAGTGAGGATTGGAGGAATCCCAAAGCCTCACAATTCGGATTTTCACCATGTAGTTTGCTTTTGAAAGTGTTATTTCAGAGAGACTGCGACAATTCATTGATGATATAACTTCAAATCTGCTAATAAAAACAGTCATTAGCAACCCTCACAAAGTTAATTTCGTATGAAAAAATTGCAAAAAAAATCTTGCAAATAAAGAAAATAAAATGAAAAAAACATACTTAAATGTAAACATGCAAATGACAGAATTAAGGTAGATTATTGAAAACTTCTTTATATACAACGTTGCGTGTATATTCTTTGAAATCTTCACCGCGTTCATTGACTATATAAATTTTAAGACCTTTACGTGTTGTAACACGTGATATAGCAACATAGAGCTGTCCGTGACAGAAAACTGGGACAGGAAGATATAATCCTATTTTTTCCAGAGTTTGACCTTGGCTTTTATTTATTGTCATTTCATAACATATTCTAACTGGAAATTGTTTTCTTTGAAATGTGAAAGGCCACTTTGTTTATTTGATTTCTATACTAATGCGAGGAATATAAACTTTAGATCCTTTACTATTTCCAGTTATAACTGTAGCTTCAATTATCTTTGATGTCATTTGTGTTATAAGTAATCTTGTCCCATTACAAAGTCCATTACTTTGATCAAGATTACGCAATAGCATTATTGGTGCACCAACTTTTAACCTAAGAACATGGTCTGGAACTCCATTAAATTTTAAACTATTAAGAAATTCAGTTGGATATAATAGATCTTCATTATCTTTACTTGTTGCTGATTTACATAAAAAATCACAACTTAAATAAGTTTTTTCTTCATTTGGGACCAAAGACAGCATATACTCATTAATGTCATCTACTGCACTATTTGTTGGAGTTACAATAGACCGTTGTTCTAGATATTTTTTGTCATCATATTTAATGTGGAAGTCATCATATATGCTTAACGAAAAGTCCTCAATGCTTATTTTGCATGAATCAACCAACATATCTTGTGGTATTTTAACCCATGTTGCCTCTTCTTCATTTTCATGTTGTTTAACCATAGGAATAATTCCACTTCCAATATCTAAAATCCACTTCTCAAATTCAATTGACTTTGATCTTGTTATTTCATCTAAAAAGGAATAAGATAATCTCATTTTTTTGATAGTTTAAATACTTTGCAACATTCCCACAATTTTGATCTATTGATTGATGCATTAACAATGTCTTCTTTTTTCCATTATTTATAACAGGTAAAATCTGTTTGAAATCACCACCTAAAACAACTGTTATACCTCCAAATGGTTGTTCATTTTTATTACATCCACTTGCAAACACAATATCTTTCAATGTTCTATCTAAAGCTTCAAAATAATTTCTATGATTCATTGGTGCTTCATCCCAAATGATTAAGCACGTTTTTTCAATCAACCTTGCAAGATTAGTACCTTTTTTATCTCACAAGTGGAACAATCATCTATATTTAACGGTATCTTGACGAGCCGAAATCCCACTAATCCGGATCAGGTCAAATATCACTCGGGTCGTTGCGACCCGAATCGATGAGAATCTCAGCTCAATCAAAAAAATGTAAAGCAGACCACCAAAATCGAGTAAAAACCAAATAAAAATGATAGCGGTCCTGGCTATTAGATTAGCTTAGTATAGCGACCAGGGTCGGACTCAGGGAGCACGTAATGGCCTTGCGGCCTACGAAGTAGTCTCAAAAAGAAATAAAATAAAAGAAATGTATTTTTTGGTGGATTTTAATTTTTATAATTTTTTTTGGATTTTTAATTAATTAAGAAAATAAGGAAAACAAAGAAACAAGCCAACACAACAATTTATTTAATGCATCAAAAATCAATCAAAAATTCAAGTAAAAATGTTTTTATGTATTTTATGATTTTTAATGTTTTTGGTTAATTTTTGGTATTTTTCTGATTTTTATTTAATTTTCTAAAAATAAAACAAGAAAGAAAAATGAGGGTGTTGTCCAGTCAGAATAAAAGGCCAATTTAAAATGTAAAGAGGCCTTTCCAACTCCTGGAGGTAATTTTTCTGTAAACTAGAGAGTTTAAGGAGAATTTAGGCACTAGAATTATAGTTTTTGGATTTTAAATTATTTATTAGAATTTTTAAAAAGTTTTTAGTTTTTTTCAATTTTTGTGGGTTTTATATAATGAAAAATGACCAAACTTAATCAGAAAATGAAACAAGGCAAAAGACACAGTAACTAATTTTTTTGTAATTTTTAGATGAGTTTTAATATTTTTTGTGAATTTTTAAATCAGACAGTAAAGAAAAAGGATGTTTTTGATTTTTTAAAAATACAAATAAAAGCAAAAACGTCTCCAAAAAATCTAGAAAATTTTACAACATGGCAGGAACCATGTATCCAATTTTCATTGAATTCGGAGTAAATTTGATATTTTATTCAAAATCAAAACCTAGGTATAGTGCATAGGGACCTGTACGTAAATACCAGAAGCTCCAGGGGGTCCGGTGCAAAAATCCCAAGAAGTCACGCGCGAGGCGCGTGTCTGGGGCACACAGGGACCTAATTGCAAAGAAATAAAGTTTCTGGGCTAAATAATAACAAGTATTAAAAGCCCAGGAACCTTAGTGTAATTTACCCACTAATATAACGCACATGCACAAATTCAACACGCACAGGGTATAAATGCAATTATGTAAACTATCAGGGCCTCACTGCAAATAAACCAAAAACTCACGTGTCGAAGCACGTGTCCACAATGCGCAGGGGTATAAATGCAAATAAAATAAATCTCAGGTCCAAAGTGCAAATAAACCAACAATAAAACAAATGTATTCTATATTTACAGGACTAAATAATAAAAACTAAAAACATAGGGGCCTAAGGACAATTACCCCTTATTTAAGATCCAAGGGCGGAGCACGCGCCACGTGTAGATCCGACGGTGGAGAAGAGGAGGCGCCTCGCTCCTGTAACCCTTGGCGCGATCCGACGGTGGAGAAGCGGCCACGTGTAGATCCAACGGTGGAGGGTAGAGGGTGCTTCTTCGTCAAGATCGAACGGCTCGGATCAGATCCTCCTAGATCGTGCGGTGAAAGAGGCTCCTCAGATGAACGGCTCGGATCAAAACTGGAGCTTCGAGGCTGATCGAACGGTGCCTGAAGGTCCTGGAGGAACAGGTGGCCAGCGAACTTCGCCGGCCCAATACGCGTGCTCCAGGCCTTCGCGGGGGATGCTGATGATCGGAGAAGCTTTGGCTTGGCTCCCCGCGTCTGTAGAACGCCTCCGATGAATCAACGGAGCTCCGGAGAGCTTTGTCGACTCCGGCGGAGGAGAAGCTCCGGTGCTCAAGTAGGAGGGCCTCAGACAGCCCTCGATTGACCTGCAAAACGTAACCAAAGAGCTCCTGGGTCGAGGGCAAACCGCCTCGACCCCGTTAGCGGCGGTGAAGGTGGACGGTGCGGTGGTGCGGGCGAACTCCGACGATGCGACGGTGAAGGAGTTCGAACCCCAGCTCCTGTGCGAGCTGGGTTGAACGGAGGGGCGGAGAAGGTGCGCGGGAGGAAGGCGATGTGGTGAGCGATTCCGATGGTCGGGACTAAGTCTAAGGTGGTCGGAATCAGAGGTCGTCGGAGACGACCTGATTTGGGCGAAATCGAAAATTAAACGAAAAGAAAAGCAACTACGGCTACCTGGGCGGATGGGTCGACTGGGGATGAGCTGGGTTGGCTCTGGGTCGTCGCCTCGCGGGTCGTCGAGACCCGAGGCTCGAGCTCCACCTCTGGGCGGAGCACGGCGGCGCAAAGACGCCGGATCAGAGGTCCGACCACCTTCACCTTTCTTCGACACCACCGACGGAGAGCTGTCACCTCAGGGAAGGCAGTGGAGGTCACGGGACTGAAAGGTGGGGAGCCAAAGATGAAGGAAAAGGTCGCAGGAGGAGAAGCTATATATGCCTAGGGGTCCGAGAAGGAATGGATCGGGCGAGCTGCTCGCATCTCGGATCCCTCAGACCCACCCCGGGCGAGGATCTGGGATAAACAAGGATCAATCAGGGCCCGGGGTTAGGGTTTTTGGTTGTCGTATCGAATGGGAAATAAATGGAGAAGTCGGGTCGGTCATCAGATCCGCAAGGGAAGAGGGTCCGCGGGGGAAGTTGACCGGGGTCAACAAACCCCCGTGGACCAATCAGAACCCACCAGGTCAAAATTATTTGATTATTTATTTTAAAATAGTAAATGATCGAATAAAGAAAAACTTAAAACATGAAAAATATTTATTTTATTTTTTCCTATTTTTTGTGATTTTTAATTAATTTTTCAAAATGAAAATAAGGTATTTACACTTTATGCTATATATAGGTATTTACACAATATGCCTTTTTAATTTTTGATTTTTAATTTGTTATTTTTGTGCATTTTTATTCATATTTTATATTTTATTTATTTATAGCATAAACTTAGGAATAAAAAGGTATTTTTATTTTATTTTTATTATTCATATACGAGGGTGAGATAAATAGATATATACATCTATATACATGGTATATTTACAATGTATTTTTGGTTTTTTATTTTGTTCTTTTTATTTTGTTTTTGTCTATGTTGTTTTTATTTTATTTATTTACACCATAAAAGATAGAATATTTACAAAATTTTTGGAATTTTAATTTATTTATTTATAGGGTAAAATAAATATAAGAGAGTGGACTATTACATGATGAATATGCACAATTAGATGTTTTTGTTTTCTTTTTAATTTTTTCTATTTTTGTTTTGATTTTTATATTTACAAATATATACAGTATATATAAATATGTACAAGCCACTTTTATTCTATTTTTAGAGGAAAATATATTTATTTTATTTACAGGTATATTTACACACATGAGCCCCTATCTCCCTCTACTTTGGCTTTTATGCGGTCAGGCCCATGCTGAGCCCTCCCTTGGGATTAGGTTGCTCAATATTTATTCTAAATATTTTCCTCTTTTTCTTTTTGTTCTTTATTCTTTTATTTTAGCACAAAAACATGCTAATTATTAGTTTTTACACAATGCATGCCTTTTGCTAATTATTTATATTTACACCTATCTACATGTATTTGCAAAGGTTTTTGTAGCTAAAATATAAGAATAAAGAGTGATGAATAAGTATTCATCACCCCCCTATACTTAACTTTGCTAGTCCCTTAGCAAACAATTATTTGAAAAAGAAGAGAAAAAGAAGAAAGAAAAAAAGAAAAAGAGAAGAATGTACATGGATCAAGGTTGATTATTAAACTTGCCTTCATTAAATTGAGGTAAGGAGCTCGATCGGATCTTTGGATTATTAATGTGTCGGAACCTTATTTGGACTTAAGCTTAAAACTCAACAGCCTCTAAGTTCCACTAATCTATAATCAAGACTCCTCAATGCTCCAGATCAGAACAAGTCATCAAACACAAACCCTGAAGACCATGAATCTTTCGTTGTCCCGTGAATGTGAGGTATAAGCTCTCCACCTCAGAAATGGCAACTTGACAACCCTCCCCAACAAGGTAACTCTATGACCTCAATCTGGCCACTCTTTCCTCGAGGAGCGGGGTATCCCCTTCTAAGTTCAAGTACAACCGGCTCAAGAAGAGGGGGAAGAAGAGAATGGACCATGGCCAGTGTAGCCATGTATCCTTGGGAGCTCGACCAGTGTAGCCAAGTCTCCCTGTTGCAAGCTACATAAGGTGGGACATGAATCTCAAGCTTTGCTTATTGCACTCTATATACATACTCCGGTGGGATTATTATTTTCTATCAGACCCACCACTTTTTTGGAGTTATTTTCTTTTTGCATTTTTTTTCAAGTGCATCTATACAACATATACATGTGCATCATATATACAAGGAGTTTTTCCTCTTGAGCCAGTAGACTATCCCTCTTTTGAAGCTTTATTACAACCCACAACTCCCGTCTTTAGACCTCATGGCAACCAGACCAAGTTGAGATGCACTTCCTTCACTAAAAGAAGAAGAGAGGTTCCGCCTAGAAGTACTACCCTCATATGCTACCCCAAGTCAAGGAAGGCTGCCTCCTCACCACCTCATCCGTAGAGAGCTCGGTGCAAAGTGTTGGTGTCCAAGTAAAGCCATTGTCCCTATGAGTCATGTGTAGTTGTTAAGTGCTCTACTTAGGCTCGTTGAGATGACATGTGATCATAGCCTAGTGGACTTAAAGAATTAAGTCACCATGGACCTGAAAAGCCTTAAACCTAAGCCTATAAGGTTCCTCTTAGAAATTAGGTGGATTAAGATCTTAATCAAGCTCCATTTCTCAATTTGATTCCAGGCTAGTTTAAATGTCAACTATAATCCAGAAAAACTATATACATATGTACAAAAGATGTTATTTACACAAATTTTACAACCATGCAAAATTTTTGAAAAATGTTTTGAAATCATGAATGGATGAATGCATGAAGTGCAAGTTTTGCAAAAAGTATTTACACACATTTACACAAGATTTTTGCAAACTTTTGATTTTCAACACATTTTGGAAAAATTTTGTACTATATACATAATTTTGCTAAGAAAATATTTACACAAGCTTTACACAAAAGATTTTTGAAAACATTTTTATAAAAATAATTTGTACACTAGCTATTTATGTTCAAATATTTTAATTTTTGTGATTTTTAGGGTTTTTAGCCATTTTATCTATTTACATACTCACACAAAGTACGAGTTATGGATAAAGTATATATGAAATATATACACACACCCCTATACTTAGCTCGAACGATGTCCTCAGAGTCAAGAGCGATGAAGAAGACATAACTCGTGCTTAGTATAGGGAAGTGAAAAGGAAGGCTATATACAAAGACGAATGAGTGAAATAGAAGATCAAGAGACTCTCGGCTTCTCCCCCTATACTTAGGATTAAGTAATCCTAAGTATAGCAGGCTGTACTCAAAGGGAAAACCGAGTGGAGAATGTGCATGGTCTACCCCCCCTATACTTAGGGTGAAATATCCCTAAGTATAGGCAGCAAAACAGGGGTAGCAAAACACGAAGAAAATCAACGAATATATACAAGCAGGAGGACATCACTCCCCCTATACTTAAGATGAAGAACCTTAAGTATAGGCAACACAACAGAAGTGATGAAACAGAACGAAGAAAAACCCGGTGTTTTCACCCCCCTATACTTAGGATGAGCAATATCCTAAGTATAGCAAAGATAATCCTAAGCGAGACCTGGGGTGAAAACAAGAACGGAAGAAAGAAAGATCAAAGTAAGACAAAACATGTATATACAAAAGAGTACAATGTTGAGGTGCCTCTCAACAAGCGCTAGATTTTACGCCCCTAGCTGGGCGCAAAGGTTAGGACAAAGCTGTATCCAGGTTCAGGACGGCATCGGCAAGGCGAATGCCGTACTATCGTCGCAGCCTCGGTATGAGAGCAGCGACGAACTCAATAGTGTAAAGTAAGACACCCAGGTATGCAATCAAGCGAGTCTCTGCTACCGACCAAGGATATGGAGGTAAGTGATCGGGATCCAGCAGCACAAAAGAAACCATCGGCTCTGGATCAGACTGGAGTGGAAGTGTGGAGACGAGGAAATCAAACGTAGAGAAGGATGGATCAGTCATGGAATCCTCCACGTCAATCAATGTCTCGAAAAGGTATGTATAGTCAAGATCAGGAGACTCTCTAAGCAGACTGATATCCGATGCGTGAAATAGAATCAGATCAGGCAAATCATCGAATATCTCCAGAATGGGCTCATCCTCGTGAGGGTCATCGAGGTGAGAAGACTCAGAATCAAAAGGATCAGAAGCCTCGGTTTCGTGTTCCGCCAGATCGGAAACACTCTCAGGAGGTGAAACTGAGTACTCATCGAGTGCAACATCCTCCCTCAGATAACCCTCGGGGAGAGATGCAAGATCAGAAGTGAATAGAAGAGGATCAGGATCTAGATGTGCATCTGCGCTGCTATCAAGTATCCACTCAGTGCACCAGGTTGTATCATCATCGGAAATGTCGCTCTCGGAAATCTGGAAGTAGGAGAAGGTACTGGTCAACATCGCTGAGGCTGGCAAAGTGTCTGCGGTTGATCCTCGCTCTGCGGCTATGCTGGCTGCCAACTGGTCCTCAACAAAGGTGTCTATCTCGTCAGAGTGGAGGACTAAAGGCTCGAATATGGGACTCTCTGTGTCTGTACTCTCAAAGTGGTGTCCCTCATCGAGCTGTGGCTGCTGGGCTGAGTCCTGGTAGCTGTCTGCATCCAAGAAGTATCTCTGCAGAAGGGAAACTGACTCCTTCGGGACTGGAAACTGAAGTAGCTGAGTCAATGGCTGCAAAAGCGGGGGCTCCTCCGGATCTTGGAATACCAGAAGATCTGATATCCAAGACTCGTCGACTGGAAACTCTGGGGCTAACTCGAACTCTAGCTGGAAGACCAGCGGGAACTCAAGTAGACTCTAGGTCCGAACCTCTGATGTCACAGTCATGTCCTCTGTCAGTGGTGGTGCATCATCCAAGTCCTCGGTCTGGTGTGTAGAAACTGTCTCATCATGTAAAGCGACACACCACACCAGTACTGCATCGTCCGCATGTGTTGTCCCGAGTAAAGCATCTCGTGAAGAAGAACTCTGTGAAAGTAGCCTCGAGATGGTATCCAGTAGGTGAATGTCGGAACTGCGGTGTGAACCACCATATGTGGTAATCACCAGTGCAAGCTGCTCTGCGGTCATCCCCTGCATGGAGATCTTTATCAGGTCTGTCAGTGGAAGTCCGTGATCTGGAAATCTCCTCAAGAGGTCAAGAAACCTCGGCCATGCCTCATGCAGTGGCTCCTGGGGGTCTATTGAAAAGTCGGTGATCAACGACCACATAAACTCTGCTCTACGTGGGGGGAAGTATCTCTGTAAGAACTCTCGGTGTAGCTCTCCCCACATCTCGAATGTCCTCCCCAATTGGAGGTGCCATCTCATGGCTCTGTCGTGAAGCGTGAATGGGAAGGTCCTCAGCATCAACTCATCTACAGTGGTATCTGAATATCTCTGTGCTCTGCAAAACTCCTCAAATGCTGACAGGTGAAGATAAGGCTCCTCGTGCGCCTCTCCTGAAAATGTCGACAGTCTCTGAATGTAATCCAAATCCAAGACGAATGGACATAATGTAGAAGCTGAGTCAGCTCCCTATGCTATCTGCTCCTCCATCCTTCTGGAATAGGATCTGTCTGTTGATCTCCACTGCTCTCTGTGGTCACCAGCGGAGTGCGCTCTCAACTCGGCAACGGCATCGTCCGGGTCTCGCATCTGCTCTATCTGGTATCCTCGGACATCTCTCACAGCATGCCCAGAGTAGTGAGATGAAAGGGAGGGAGGGAGCAGGAGGTTGGTCGGAGATCTGACCTCCCTAGAGGGTGGACTGGAGTGATGGTCAAATAATGAAGAAAAAGCCGCAAGAGTCGGCTCGAAGTGAGGGGGATCCATCATCCAGGGGTAAAGGAGAAGACTGAAGGGAGGGAGGGTGGGAAACAGATGGATAGAGAGGAGGATGGGGAAGGATCGAAGGGATCTGGAAATCACACAAGATGAACTAGCAAACCCCCAATTCACCTACGCACACAGAGATGAAGACCGAAGGGATCGGTCAATTATCTTGTCGATTTTATTTTAGGTGATCATTCAGTCTATCAGAGCGATTACGTGAGGTAATAGGAATCCGATATCTCTCAACCGACTGTCCCGTACCAAAGAGCCGGTAATCAGTCAAGAAAAATCGGATGGCTCTATCCTAAGGTGCGGGTCACTCTCTCGCTCATCCAAACCAAATAAGGAGGGGGTTACTCTCCCCAAGACAGATTTTTAGTGAAGTGTCTTTTAGGTCAAGTGTGATTAGCAATCCCGATTTTATTGTTTTTGTTTTTAGATATTTTTCAAATAAAAAGAAAATGCCTAACGAATTTTTCGGTTCTCCTGACTATTTAGTCAAAAACAGGGGGGAGAAGACGAAAAAGCCAATGTGCGATGAAATCAATGATGCATGCAAAGATAGGAATGCGTACCTGTCTCCAGCACTCTACATGCAAAGTGATCCGTGCATAATGTAAAGACAGAAAAATAAACTACCTATATGGTGCAGCGGTGAAAACCGAGTCCTAAACAGGCAATTTCTAATCGACAGAACCGTCTAACTGGTCACAAGTCCTTCAAGCCAAAGGGTCCGGTCTCGGTCTACCCCTCCTCCTCCCGACACATCGGGTTCAGGAGCAGCGCTTGGAAGGGCAGGCTACGGCACGTAGGCTACGAAGGGAGTGAGTCAGTTATTTTTATTAATGATTTATTAGTAGATCCAATTAACGCTCTATAGGAACATACAATCAATTAAGTGTGTGGATCCTACTAATTACGGCACAGTCAATCAGAAAATCCTAAATCTAAGGGCTCTAGAAAAACCGCGTAAAACCGTAAAAGGCAGCGAAGAAAAACAAAACCGCGAAAAAGCTGCGAAAAATCCTAAGGGTCCCTCGAGCACACCGGTGCTCGGCGAAACAGACCCGCTAAACAAGTCCAAGTCCAAGTCCACACTGTCCCTGTATTATTACAAATAATCTAATGAAAGAAATAAAAGACTAAGCTAACCCTCGCCCACTCAACCTCTCTCTCACGCTCTCCTGCGGCTCCGTGCAGAAGGGAGCCGCCTCCGAGTCTCGCGGTTGCGCCGGCTTCTCGAAAGCTGCCGCCTCGGTCCTCGGACCCTCGCAAGAAAGAAGACAAGTGTCAAACCAAATAAAATAATTAAATCAAAGCAGAAAATGTAAACAGGGTATATGTGCAAAAAATGCCAAATAAAATAAACAGGCAAAATCAAACAAAAACAAAAATAAAAGAAAATAAAATAAAATAAAATAAGAGAAAAAGAAAAAGCCGCGAAAAGTCGCGGACTCAGAAAGAGCCGCGGAAAGCCGTGAAAAAGAAAACAAAGAGAAAATGAAAAATAAAATAAAAAGAAAAACTACTAAGCCGTGCTCCCCGGCAACGGCGCCATTCTGATAAGCCGAATGACCCCAAGCAACTAAGGATAAAGAAATAACACAGGGCATTGCGACCTTAGTCGCTCAAGAAATCAATCAGCCAATCAAGAAAATGTAAAGCAGACCACCAAAATCGAGTAAAAACCAAATAAAAATGATAGTGGTCCTGGCTTTTAGATTAGCTTGGTATAGCGACCAGGGTCGGACTCAGGGAGCACATGATGGCCTTGCGGCCTGCGAAGTAGTCTCAAAAAGAAATAAAATAAAAGATTTTTTTTGGTGGATTTTAATTTTTATAAATTTTTTTGGATTTTTAATTAATTAAGAAAATAAGGAAAACAAAGAAACAAGCCAGCACAACAATTTATTTAATGCATCAAAATCAATCAAAAATTCAAGTAAAAATGTTTTGATATATTTTATGATTTTTACTATTTTTTGGTTAATTTTTAATATTTTTCTGATTTTTATTTAATTTTATAAAAATAAAACAAGACAGAAAAATGAGGGTGCTGTCCAGTCAGAAGTAAAAGGCCAATTTAAAATGCAAAGAGGCCCTTCCAACTCCTGGAGGTAATTTTCCTGTAAACTAGAGAGTTTAAGGAGAATTTAGGCACTGGAATTATAGTTTTTGGATTTTTAAATTATTTATTAGAATTTTTATAAAGTTTTTAGTGTTTTTCAATTTTTATGGGTTTTATATAATGAAAAATGACCAAACTGGTCCGAAAATCAAACAAGGCAAAAGACATAGTAACTAATTTTTTTGTAATTTTTAGATGAGTTTTAATATTTTTTGTGAATTTTTAAATCAGACAGTAAACAAAAAGGTTGTTTTTTATTTTTTAAAAATATCAAATAAAAGCAAAAATGTCTCCAAAAATTCTAGAAAATTTTACAACATGGCAGGAGCCATGTATCCAATTTTCATTGAATTCGGAGTAAATTTGATATTTTATTCAAAATCAAAACCTAGGTATAGTGCACAGGGACCTGTACGTAAATACCAGAAGCTCCAGGGGGTCCGGTGCAAAAATCCCAAGAAGTCACGCGCGAGGCGCGTGTCTGGGGCACACAGGGACCTAATTGCAAAGAAATAAAGTTTCTGGGCTAAATAATAACAAGTATTAAAAGCCCAGGAACCTTAGTGTAATTTACCCACTAATATAACGCACATGCACAAATTCAACATGCACAGGGGTATAAATGCAATTATGTAAACTATCAGGGCCTCACTGCAAATAAATAAAAAACTCACGTGTCGAAGCACGTGTCCACAATGCGCAGGGGTATAAATACGAATAAAATAAATTTCAGGTCCAAAGTGCAAATAAACCAAAAATAAAACAACTGTATTCTATATTTACAGGACTAAATAATAAAAACTAAAAAATAGGGGCCTAAGGACAATTACCCCTTATTTAAGATCCAAGGGCGGAGCGCGCGCTGACGAGTTGCTAAATACGATATTTAATTCGGTCACGTTATAGCACGTGTACTTAGCGATTCGGTCAGAACCGAGAGAAGATCTCCGTGAAGAGTGTCTCTGCCTTAATTTATATCACGGGCAAGTCCGGGGTCGAACACAGGGAGGCAAAGGAACAACTTTGGGGTTAATTCAAAAACTTAGGTCTAGATATCCAATGCGGTTTTTTTTAGATTTTTTATGCAAAAAGAAATACTAGTGCAAGATGCGGTTGAATTAAAACACTAAGAAAACACACAACAAGGCCAAATTAATTTTAATGTCAAATTAGTCCAATTCAGCCAAATTATATTTTTCCTAGAATTCTAATCCAGTGATGAACACAAAACACATTTTTTTAGAATTTTAGGGTTAAAATGCTATAACTAAAAAATGCACATTTTTATGGGGTTTTTCGTAATTTATCACACAAACAGTAAGCAAAAATTATGAAAAAATTACTGGAAGTAAAACATGATGCAAGGAGACTACAATATTTTTTTTGGAATTTTCTGAAAAAGTATGAATTTTTTATGAATTTTTTAGTGAAAATAGAGTGACAATGTGTAAATAATTCCTAATTAATCCACGTTATCAAATTAATCCACGTGCAAATTATCTCAAGTAGATATTTTCATGAAGAATCCAGGAGATTTGAAATTTTGCAAAAAAAGATATACGAGGATTTAATTAAAAATCAAACACTAAATTCACTCTACAAATTATTCCATGCACAAGACAACTCAATGGACGTGAAATTTGGACTGTAACTCTATCACATCTCAAGGCATCATTCCTAATTTTTGTGAATTTTTTATGGCAACCGTGTGTGAGGTATAATTTTAAGAATCCAGATTGGGTAAAATATGCAATATTTCAGTTTGACAATTTTAATTAATTCACGATATCTCACAAAAATATAATTAAATATTCAGATGACAGAGAATAAGTTTCTCAACACAATGCTATTTTTCTTTAAATAAAAAGATGTCAAAATGAGGTCCAAATTAATGCATGAACACAGGGTTGTCCTTGCAAAATTAGAAAAACAATATTTACAATAAAACATGCACAGGGATCATTGCGTAATTACAAGAACTTGACGGGAAAAGCTTGCAATTTGTACAATAAAATAATGAAAAAAAAGAGATGACCTTCTTCTTCCTGGGTTACAGGAGGAGAACCCAAAGAGGGAGGCTCGACGGCGTCGGTGGACGGGCGGCGCGGCCACGCGCGGCCGCGAGGAGGCGGCGCGCACCGCGCGCAGGTGGCTGGCGGCGGAGTCGCGGCGGTCGGCGGTGGGCGTGGGGAGGGCGATGGGTCGCTGGTCGCGGCGGCAGCGGAGGGATCTTCTGGAGGCGGTGGTTGCACAGTCGCGCGCCGGTGGCACGGAGGAGGGCTGGGGGGTGGAGCCCGCCGCTGTGGGCGAGATGCGCCGGCCGCGGTGGCGCCGAGCGGGCGGCGCGAGCCCGGCTGGGCAACGGAGGAGGAGAGGGGGTGGGGGCGGCGGCGTGGAGCTGTTGTTCCCGCCCACCTACGTTATTTTTTTTGTTTTTTTTTGATTTTTTTAATGTTTTTGATTAACAAAAAACTGCTGTAAAAAGGAATTTTTTAAATTTTTTTAATCTTTTTTTTAATTTTCTTTAGACAGGAAATTATATGATTATATGTACACAAACATATGTGGAACAAAATGGTAGTGAGAAGATGATGAAATGGAGCTAAGTGGTAATGAAAGAACCTTTTTTTGTTTTAATTTTTTTTGTTAATTAGAGGATGTACATGATGGGAAAAAATATAATGTGATGAAATAAAATGTGGTGGGGTGGTGGTAATGTGATGTGCTTAAAAAAATGCAAAGATACTAATGATGATAAGATGAAAAGAAAAATTACCTACGATGGACGCGGTCGCCTATGGTATGCTCTCGTGAGCACGGTCTTCGCTCAAATCGCCGGCGTTCGATTAGCTCGAGCAGCGCGCGGTTGCGGCTGCGATGTTGGCCAAGAAGCCAACGGATCACACCGGAGAGAGTGTTGTCGTCGCTCGACCGCGGTTGCGTCGCTGTCACCGATTCAACTCTGGGAACTTGGCTCTCCTCACATAAAGATGGATCAAAGGCAAAATTGAGGAGAATGACATGTATATAAAGATGATGGAATGAGAAGTTATTAAAGTGGTGGAGTTGAATGGGAGGTTGTATTATTAATGGAGTTGAATGGGAAGTTGGGAAAAATGGTGGAATAATGGAGTTGAATTGGTGGTTATTGTAGAGAAAATAAAATAAATAAATAAATAATATAAAGTTGGCTACTTTATTTGCAATAAAATAAAAAGAGAAGAGAAATGGTGGAGAATTTACAAGGGAAGACAAACAACATGTACACATTTTTTTTACTTTTCTAATATGTAATTTTTTTATCTTTTTAATAAGAGATATTTACAACGGAAAAATACAATAAAATACTACAATTAAAATACAACAAGTACGATTTTTTTGTATTTTTAGTAATTAAGAAAGATACAATAAAAATTAAAGAAAGAATGAATATATATACATAATGTACAATGTACATCTAGGTCCCAAAACCCAACTTTTGCAAATGAGCTCCGATTTTAATGAAACCACTTCCGTTGGATAGATAATTTTCTAACTTGAACTTTAAAAGTGAGTTTGGTGAATTTGGAGTTCATACGGAGCGGGAATTTAGCTTGGAAGTTGGACTTTACGGCTTTTTCTCTTTGGGATCTAGGAGCATTTATTTGAGGTAAAATTTGTTTTGTATTTTTGTATTTTTATATACATTTTTATAAACAAGTTAGAGAAAGAATTAGACAAAAAGGAGTTGAAAAGAAATTATTAAAAATCCATGATGTTTTGGGCTATTTACAAGTATAAAACTCCTTTATTTTTTTCGGCTTTTTATGTTAATTCATTTTGTACAATCTTATATACAATAATTAGTGTATTTTATTTACAAGAGTCATTTTGTTAATTTATGGATTTTATGGATATTTATTAGGGATTTTACTTGGGGATTTTGCTAAGATCAAGATATTAAGATGATGAATCGTGGATTCATCACCCCCCTATACTTAAACTTTGCTAGTCCTCGAGCAAATAAAGAATGAATAAGTTGGGTTAACCCCTGACTGTGAATGTGAATACAAGACTTGATCCGTTCAAGAACTCTCGGTTTTAGAGATCCTAAGATTCTAAGTTGAACCAAGCTCTAGTCAAAAGGTATCCAATTTCCCTAATCATCAGACTCTCTTTGTATACATATAAAGTAGGGATATGACTTTAAGTGTTGACCGCAATTACAAGAGTAGAGTCACAACGTCACCCAAGGTTCCAGTCCAAGAGACTCTCCTAAGGACCCGATCCTCAACACTAGGGAATAAACCATTTCTTGCATCCAATCCACCGTCTCTTTAGTTGTCAGACTTAAAAGTGTAGATGGAAGGCCAGTTGATGGAGGGCATAAGATTGTGTCATTTCTTCTCTCCCTCTCATTGGAACAAGGATCCTCTCGAGTGCCTTATTACGCAACGCATTTTTTTTGGTGTTGATCAGTGCGTCCGTCAAGAGAAGTTGGAGCCGTCTGCACTTGTTTTCCTGGGAGTACACCGGGGTGTGCCTTTTTTGAGTACCTATCATACCTTCTACACCCAGACTTGTAGCATTTACGATGTAGAGCCCTTTTTTGGTGCAAGCTCGACTCCTGGTCCTAATAGCGGTTGTCCAAGTGGACACTTTGAAATGGTTGGGAGCGCTCGCCTTTGGTGGAAGCTCTTTTGATAATTGACTTTGTGGAATGAGAGCTTTTCTTTGACATTTCATTACTTTGTAGTATTTTTGGCTAGCTCCACTGCTTTTACCAAGAGTTGGCGCACACTGATCAACATTTTTTTTATTTTATCACACCCTGGCACATAGGTAAATATCAAGAGATAGTACAAGAACCATGTTCTCATACTGGCTAAATGTGTTGACACTCAGGTTTCATGAAGCCTTCATTGATTTTATCCCATCCTCGAGCATCATCAAATAAAGTCCAAACTCAAATCCCTCATCCCAGTTCCTCAAGTGAAATTTCAACTCATCTCATCATAACTGCAGTCGTGTATGTGAGGTGCTGATCATATTCTTTAAGGTAGAGACTAAGCATGCAATATAGCACACAAATCTTTCAAACTAGGGAAATGTGAATAATTAAGTCAAAGACCCTAATGACTAAGGTTGGTTAACTCAAAATCTCAAGACCTCATAAACCAAGTGTTCTTGATCATCACTAGTCTTGTGTGAAAGTGAATTGTGTCAGGGATTAAACCAACTTATTAGTTAGTTTTTTTTTAGTTTTTTTATTCATTTTTTCTAAAGTTTTTTTAGAAAAAGTTTTTTTTGGACAAACAAAGGAGAGGAAGTTTTTTTTTGGAAAAGTTTTGATTTTTTTTCTTTTTTTTTCAAGAGTTTTTTTTTGTTTTGAAAAAAAGGTAAATAAGAAAAGACTTTTTTTTTGAAAAAGTTTTTTTTATAAAAGAAGGTTTTTTTTGAAAAGTTTTTTTTAGCAAATAAGGAAAAAAATTTTTTAGTAAAAAGTTTTGTTTTGTTTTGTTTTGTTTTTTGTTTTTTTAAACCCACCCCATAATTATTGTATAGTATATACAAAAATACGTGAAAGTACGAGGTATGGGTAAAGTATATATGTAATATATACATGCCCCCCTATACTTAGCTTGTGCTAATGTCCTCATGGCACTAGGTGACAAAAAGACATAGCTCGTACTAAGCGTAGGAAAGCTAAAATAATAATAATAATAATAATATAGAAGTCGATCCGCCCCCCTATACTTAGGCTCTGGTCAGCCTAAGTGTAGAAGAAGAGCAAAAATGGGGCGGACGAGGTCAAGAGGAGAAATGATGAGTAAATACACATGGCGGGCATCGGTCCCCCCTATACTTAGGCTTTGGTCAGCCTAAGTATAGGACAAGAGTAAGTGTGAGAACCGATGTGATCTCGAGAATATACAAAGAAGGGAGAATATGTACAAGAGTGATTGAATCTTCTAAGATGTTGAATCTTGATGCTGCATCTTCATAAAGAGTAATAAGATGTATCTGCTCTGTGCTCACTCTGTATGAAGTTGATGACCTTGACTTGGACTGACTGCTCTTTCGAATCAACAAAATGCTTCAACAGTTGTCCATTCACCACATGAGATTGTGCACCATCTGTGAGATCAGCTATCTCTACACTTCCATTCTCGTGCACTTTCTTTACCACAAAGGGACCCGTCCATTTAGATTTGATCTTCCCATGGAACATCTTCAACCTGGCATTGAACAACCATACCTTTTGTCCAGGGACAAAGTCTTTGCACCTAATGTGCTGATCATGCCATCTCTTTACTTTGTCCTTATAAATCAAACTGTTGTCATATGCCCTATTTCGGATTTCCACGAGCTCGTTCAAGTTCAAGTCTCGGCAAAGCTTCCCTAGGTGACAACTCCAATTAATCTTCTTAATTGCCCATTCGGATTTATGAATCAATTCTACGGGAAAATGGCATGGCTGGCCATAGATCATTCTAAATGGTGAAGTACCCAATGGTGTCTTGTAGGCTGTCCTATAGGCCCACAGAACTTGGTCCAAAAGTTGAGACCAGATCTTCCTATCAGGACGAACCAATTTCTGCAAAATATTCTTCACCTCTTTGTTCGAAACCTCTGCCATGCCGTTGGACTGTGGGTGGTAAGGACTAGTAACTCTATGATCAAATCCATAGTCCTTAGCTAAAGATCTCATGTCTCTGTTCACAAAGTGGCTACCCCCATCAGATATCAAAACTTTTGGCACCCCGAACCTAGCAATAATATGGTCTCTCACAAACTTACAGATAGTCTTGCTGTCTGCGGTTCGGGTTGGGATAGCTTCCACCCACCTGGATAAATAATCAACCGCCAACAATATGTACTCATGTCCTTGGCTTTTGGGAAAGGGACCCATAAAATCTATGCCCCATGCGTCAAAAACATCACAAATAATCATCGGTTGCATGGGCATCTCATCTCTCTGTCCAACTGTCCCTCCCATCCTTTGACAGATTGGGCACGACCGTACAAAATCAATGTCATCTCTAAACAAGGTCGGCCAATATAATCCACATTGAAGTACTTTGTGAGCGGTTCTCATTCCCGAATGGTGTCCTCCAGCCTCAAGTGAATGACAATATGTGAGGACACTCTGGTATTCCTCTTGAGGAATACACCTTCTCCAAACACAATCCGGTCCTTCGAAGAAAAGGAAAGGATCGTCCCAGTGGTATCTCCTCGAATCCGACTTCAGTCGATCAATGCTGCTCCGAGTCCAATCATGGGGAACCTGCTTGGAGACAAGATAGTTCACCATGTTGGCATACCACGGGAAGAAGTCAATAACACAAATTGACTCATCTGGGAAGGTCTCTCTAATCCGCTCATGATCAGGAGAATCCTTAAGTTCAATCCGAGAAAGGTGATCAGCCACAACATTCTTCACTCCAGGTTTATCTTTAATCTCCAAATCAAATTCCTGGAGGAGTAAAATCCACCTAAGAAGACGCGCCTTCGCGTCCTTCTTTTCCATTAAGTATCGAATGGCTGTGTGATCAGTATAAATTGTCACCTTAGAGCCCAAAATATATGATCTGAACTTCTCGAGGGCCCATACTACCGCGAGCATTTCCTTTTCAGTCACTGTATAATTTTTCTGTGTAGGATCTAAAACTTTGCTCGCATAGTGAATCGCAAACGGAATCCCCTCTCGCCGTTGTCCTAGCACAGCTCCTATAGCGAAATCTGAAGCGTCAGTCATGATCTCAAAGGGGAGAGACCAGTCAGGAGCTTGTAGGATAGGCGAGGCACAAATCTTCCTCTTCAAGAGCTCAAAGGCCTCCAGACACCTGTGATCTACAACGAACTCTGTGTCTTTCCCTAAGAGCTCAGTCAGTGGGCGGGCGATCTTTGAAAAATCCTGAATGAATCTCCTATAGAATCCGACAAGCCCTAAAAATGACCGCACTGACTTTACGTTGGTAGGTGGATCGAGTTTCTTGATCACCTCCACCTTGGCAGGGTCAACCTCCATTCCCCTTTTGGAGATGACATGCCCCAACACAATACCCTCCGTCACCATAAAGTGACTCTTCTCCCAGGAGAGTACCAGATTCACCTCTCTACACCTCGTGAGGACTCGGTCCAAGTGCGCTAAACATGTATCAAAAGAATCACCATGGACCGAGAAGTCGTCCATGAACACTTCCAGGAAATCTCCCACCATCTCGGCAAATATGGCTATCATGCACCGCTGAAATGTGCCCGGGGCATTGCAGAGCCCGAATGGCATGCGCCTGAAAGCATAAGTGCTGAATGGACATGTGAATGTGGTCTTTTCCTGGTCCTCAGGGGCTATGGCCACCTGGTTGTAGCCTGAGTACCCGTCAAGAAAATAGAAGAACTCTTTCCCTGCAAGTCTCTCCAAGATCTGATCAATAAAAGGCAAGGGAAAGTGATCTTTCTTGGTCGCGGCATTCAGGCGCCTGTAGTCAACACAGACACGCCACGACGTAGGTACTCGTGTCGCGATCTCTACCCCCTCCTCGTTGGTGACCATCTGAATTCCCGACTTCTTCAGGACAACATGAAGTGGGGCCACCCACTTGGAGTCAGAAATAGGGTATATAAACCCTGCTTTGCACCATTTCTCAATTTCTTTCTTCACCACTTCCCGTAGATTGGGGTTAAGTCTCCTCTGAAACTCACGGGAAGGTCTCACGTTATCCTCAGTAAAGATGTGGTGCGAGAAGAGAGCGGCATTGATGCCCACGAGATCCGACATTGTCCAGCCTATTGCTTTGCGGTTCCTCTCTAAGACCTCTAACAACCTAGACTCTTGTTCTAAAGTCAAGTCTGAGCTAATGATGACAGGATATCTCTCTTTGGGTCCCGCAAGAAAGGCATACTTAAGTGTAGGAGGTAGTGATTTCAGTTCTGGCAATGTGGTATCATCAAGCAGATCTGGCTGAACTGAATCTGAATCTGGTTCCGTGCTGCATGAAGGTGGGCTAGGCTGAGTAATACTCACCACCAAATCAGGAGTATCGGGAGTCGGATCGTCAAAAGTATCCAAACAATCGGCAAAAGCCACGTCCGACTCATCATCTATGTCCCATGATTGTTCTGAAGAGGATGGAACTGACAGATCCGGATGGATCTCTAAGTCATCATGAGAATAGGTTGATGCATCTCTAGCAAGATCAGACAACACCTGGCAAACTGCATCATGCACTATATCCTCTCCAGATGAAAGGGTCTCGTTCTGTCCTGAAGGAATCTGTCCCCAAATCCCAACTGTGCTAATCATACTGCAATCTGCCTCTGAAGATGAGTACTCTGTGCTACTCTCTGAATCGGGTCGCTGACACTTGGTTTGCTTCATCTCAAGGTTCACTTATCCACCTGGAGAACGGAACTTCATCATTCCCGTACCATAGTCGAAAGCTGCGCCTGCGGTCCTAAGGAAGGGCCTCCCAAGAATGATCTGAGATTCTCTCCAATGATTGGGGGTCTCCATGTCCAAGATTGTGAAGTCCACCTGATAGTTCTGCCCCTCAATCGAGATAACGACATTCTTCACTTCTCCCTTAGGTCTCTTCATTGAACGATCTGCGAATTGGAGTAAAGCTCTAGATTTGCGAAGTGGTCCCAACTCCAATTTCTGATATAAGGCTAAGGGAAGTAAGTTGATCGAAGAACCGTTATCTAAGAGTGTGCGTGCAAACGCAATGTCATCAATACGACTCTCCACATAGTGAGCACCCATGTCTCTCTTTTTCTTTGGCAAAGTCTGATTCTTGAGACAATAGGTTGTGGCTACTGATAAGACATGTGTCTTTATATTTCGGTTATCTTTCTTCCTGCTAACCCTTTTAGGTGTGCATCTCACCTTAAGGTATTTTTGGAAGGCAGGATGGTTAGCCACATATTCATCAAATGGCACATTAACTGTGATGTTTTCTTTGCAAAACCGTGCCATATCGGGGTCATCTTTCTGAATCTTTTTTATGCGCTTTCCTGCCGTAAGAGCACAGGGGAAAGGGATTGAAGATAGGGAAACAGAGGATGAAGAGTCTGAATCATGAACTGAAAGATCATTCTTTGCATTAACGGAAACAGAGTTCTTCATACAAGAATCATTTTGATGCAACATGGACTCAAAGTCTAAACTATCTACTATAGGTTGTGGAATAGAAGCTGGAGTGGTATCCGCCACAACCGGAGATGCAAGGTCCTCCGTAGACTCAGAAGAATATCCATGCTGACGATGCTGAATACGTTCTCTCCTCCTCCTCTCGGCTCCCTGAGTAGAAATCCTCGAATGGTGCTGATGGGGCTCTGAAATATGATGCCTCTCCTCCTCGTCCTCTGAAGACTCCTCAGGTAGAGCTCCATAGATGCCCCTCCTCGTGTCACTCGCCCGGTCAGGTACGATCACGGTCCTTCCGCTCCTGAGTGACATGTGGTTAGCCTCGTCACACGAAAGAATCTCATGTTCAGATTTAGGAGATGCTGAATAGTATACCTGACCAAAGTGCTGCTGAGAACTAGAACGGTTCAGGCTATTTGGGTTAGCCTGAACTTGGGCTGGGATCGAGGTAGAGGGTGCAGTCTACTCGTCTCGCCATCTGGATAGGCGGTTGACATCCACCCGTAAGTCCTGAACCTCGTTCCTGTAGGAACGTAGCTCGTCGAGTATCTGCTGCTGAATATCCATGGGACTAGACGATGAAGGAAGTGGATAAGACTGGGAAGAAGAATGGGAAGACTGGCCCTTCTGACCAGTGTACTGCCTCTGCTGCTGATGCTGGGGTTGCGGGCCCTGCTGGCCTGTCTGGTAATGGCCCTGACGGCCATACTGCTGGTACTGCTGCCTCTGCTGCTGGGGTGGATGGAATCCAGGGCTCTGCTGTGAAGGAGGTGGTGCGGAGGTGAAAGCGGTGTTGTGAAAGGTCGGGGGACGCTGATAGAACTGTCGGTCTCCCGTACTTCCCTGCCTGGCAGGGTCCTGAGTATACCATATCCCATTCACCTCCCAAACTGGTGGAGGCTCCTCCTGAACTGTCTATATTACTGAAGGTGGAAAGAATGGGTGTAGGATTGGTCCTACTCCCACGGCTGGGGTTGCCCTGACACCAACTGCTCCTGAACATGGTGAACTCGGTATACGGGAGCAGAGGGTGCAGTCACGACAGGTATCCTTATCTTAGATACCTTCTCAGTCAACTCCTCCATCTGTTTTGGAAGCTTGGAGACGCTCCGGTCTAACTCATCAATCCTCCTGTCGATCTTCTCGACTACAGTAAGCTTGTCAGCAAGAAGTCCCATGCTAGGGATCACGTCCTGAGAGAGATCGACTATAGCTGATTTTCCCCCTCCAAGTGTATAGGCCCTGCTGGCCATCTGTGAGCGACTAGTTTCAGCCATCTGCTCGAATACCCTCCAGACGGTATCCGCTCCTCGTGATGTATAACTGCCTCCACAGGCAGCGCTCACTAAACCCTGCATCTCAGGGTTGAGACCAGTGAAAAATGATTGGACCAAGATGTTATCATTTAGTCCATGACAGGGACACTTCTGCAGGATGTCCTTAAATCTTTCCTAAGCATCACAAAAAGCTTCATGGGGTAATTGGGAAAAACTCGTAATGCGCATCCTCATCATGTTAGTTCTACTCAAAGGGTAGAACTTCTTCAAAAACAGGTCCTTGAACTGGGCATATGTGGTGACGGCGATCCCAAGATTCTTTACCCAGTAATCAGCTTTGCCACCCAAGGCAAATGGAAGGGCTTTGAGCCTAATATAATCCTGGCTAACATTTTGATGTTTGAGGTTAGCGCAGATGAGCTCAAAGTCCCTTAGGAATGCATATGGTTCCTCAGAAGCATTCCCATCGAAGTGTGGCAACAGGTTCAGAAAATGCGGCTTCAATTCAAAATCAACCTCGTGTTCGGCCGGACTCAAGTAGTTCCGAATTTGATATTGTCCGGGGTTATACGCCGCATCCATTGGTAGTTGGATCCCAACATTTAACTGTCCCAACTGAGCTCTCAGTAATGCTTGTTGCTGCTCAGATGCAGCTAATCGGGCAAGTATCATTTTCATTGGGTCTTCATGGTTCTCTTCTTCCTCTTCTTTCTTCTTTGGCATTTTACTCGAATCTTCTTTATGTCCTGAATCAGCAATGTTTTCTTGATTAGAAGAGGATTTATGAATCATGATATTCTCACCAAGGCGATGATCTTCCTCGGTGAGGTGGGAAGAGAGAAATGGAATGGTTTGAGAGTAACCATCCCGAGAGTGAGTGATCCTGGGCTCAAGAGGGTCATGAGTCCAGGTTGGTCCAAGTTGCGCTTGGACCTTTGAAGACGTATTTTTTGAAGGGTTCAACGAGAGATTCACAAAGTTCGAATAAATATCCCCCCAATCAGTCATCTTCGATGTCAAAAGAACCGATTAGATCACGATAATGAATGAGGCGCTAGTTCTACGGTGCACGTAAATGTGCGGAGTGAACTCACACAATACAAACGCAATTCAAACCCCCAATTTCACCAACTCAACACATGATGGCCGTAAGAGTTCGGCCGATTTATCTGGTCAATTTTAGTTGGTGAGAATACAATCTTAGAAAGATTAACGAGCTGTTAGGTGCCCGTATTTTCCTACAGACTGGCCCGGTTCTTACGACTAGTTTGACCTACTTTCAGCCAGTATAGGAGTAAGTACGGACCGTATAAATACGACTACCCATTCCTTGAGGACTAATGCGTCCTCTAAACCTCCCACTCTGCTAAGGAAGTCCGGACCGTTTACCGGCTACCCGTAAATCCTCACTGAAAAGTAGCTAATCGCCTAAAAAGAAAGAACCAGTAGTAAGTAAGAAATCCAGACTTGGCTCTATCCTAGGGTCGTCTCTCTCTCACTTACAATTAAAACAAACAATGAGGGCTTTATGCACCCGAGAACAAGGGTTCTTTTTATTCCAATTAATTAGATCGACCTGCTCAATTCAGTCCCAATTTTAGAGTTAGGTTATCACTTGAAATTTATGTGAACACACAAGCACGTCTACCGTTCAGTCCCAAATTCCTTTTGACCTTAAGTTGTAAAACAAGATGGGAATCGGAAATCAGAATGCAAACGAGAAACTATGATGCATGCTCAGAAGAAGGTATACTTATAGTGAATCCCAGCACTCTTCATGCGTTATGCAGAACAGAATTTATAAATATTACACTAAATGCATGCAGATCGAGAAAACCGCACCTAAACAGTATACTATTAGCGGGGAAGAATTGATTGAATTTGAGCTAAGTAGTACGTGTCTATGTGCGTCTCATTATGAATCTTATCAGATAAGTGAATCTTCTAAGATATGTGTGGCCTAACTTACGATGGGCACAAACAAGTTTGAATCTAAACTACCGTGTGCCTAATCCTTAAGTTCGCCACTCAAGTCGAGCCCCACCCTTGCCGGAGAGTGAAACAGGCTCGAACACCACAAATAATGTCCAAGTTTTTTACACGCGCGAGCTCTCAAACAAGAGCCGCTATAAATGAGAAAGATAAATAATTACAACAATTTACAAAATTTCTCTCAAAAATAAATAAATTATCCTCGCACTTCAACAGTCGGCACGCGTCGCGTCCTTCGACCTCCAATGTACTCCAAGTCCACCGGGCCCTCGCAAGGAAAATAAAATTTATATTAGAGAGATAAACAACAAGATATATACAAAAATATGAAGAGAAATAATTGCAAAAAAATGGAATAAATACAAGTGGCTCGTGGGTCAGACTACCCGAGTAAATGGAAATCTAAATCTAAATTTTTCAACCAATCCCTAAGCCGTTCGCAAAAAAGATATACGGGGATTTAATTAAAAATCAAACACTAAATTCACTCTACAAATTATTCCAGGCACAAGACAACTCCAATGGACGTGAAATTTGGACTGTAACTCTATCACATCTCAAGGCATCATTCCTAATTTTTGTGATTTTTTTATGGCAACCGTGTGTGAGGTATAATTTTAAGAATCCAGATTGGGTAAAATATGCAATATTTCAGTTTGACAATTTTAATTAATTCACGATATCTCACAAAAATATAATTAAATATTCAGATGACAGAGAATAAGTTGCTCAACACAATGCTATTTTTCTTTAAATAAAAAGATGTCAAAATGAGGTCGAAATTAATGCATGAACACAGGGTTGTCCTTGCAAAATCAGAAAAACAATATTTACAATAAAACATGCACAGGGATCATTGCGTAATTACAAGAACTTGACGGGAAAAGCTTGCAATTTGTACAATAAAATAATGAAAAAAAAAGAGATGACCTTCTTCTTCGTGGGTTACAGGAGGAGAACCCAAAGAGGGAGGCTCGACGGCGTCGGTGGACGGGCGGCGCGGCCACGCGCAGCCGCGAGGAGGCGGCGCGCACCGCGCGCAGGTGGCTGGCGACGGAGTCACGGCGGTCGGCGGTGGGCGTGGGGAGGGCGATGGGTCGCTGGTCGCGACGGCGGCGGAGGGATCTTCTGGAGGCGGTGGTTGCACAGTCGTGTGCCGGTGGCGCGGAGGAGGGCTGGGGGGGCGGAGCCTGCCGCTGTGGGCGAGATGCGCCGGCCGCGGCGGCGCCGAGCGGGCGGCGCGAGCCCGGCTGGGCAACGGAGGAGGAGAGGGGGTGGGGGCGGCGGCGTGGAGCTGCTGTTCCCGCCCACCTCCGTTATTTTTTTTTGTTTTTTTACTGGTTTTATTAACAAAAAACTGCTGTAAAAGGAATTTTTTAATTTTTTTAATTTTTTTTAATTTTCTTTAGACAGAAAATTATATGATTATATGTACACAAACATATGGGGAACAAAATGGTAGTGAGAAGATGATGAAATGGAGCTAAGTGGTAATGAAAGAACCTTTTTTTGTTTTAATTTTTTTTGTTAATTAGAGGATGTACATGATGGGAAAAAAATATAATGTGATGAAATAAAATGTGGTAGAGTGGTGGTAATGTGATGTGCTTAAAAAAATGCAAAGATACTAATGATGATAAGATGAAAAGAAAAATTACCTACGATGGACGCGGTCGCCTATGGTATGCTCTCATGAGCACGGTCTTCGCTCAAATGGCCGGTGTTCGATGAGCTCGAGTAGCGCGCGGTTGCGGCTGCGATGTTGGCCAAAAAGCCAACGGATCACACCGGAGAGAGGGCTGTCGTCGCTCGACCGCGGTTGCGTCGCTGTCACCGATTCAACTCTGGGAACTTGGCTCTCCTCACATAAAGATGGATCAAAGGCAAAATTGAGGAGAATGACATGTATATAAAGATGATGGAATGAGAAGTTATTAAAGTGGTGGAGTTGAATGAGAGGTTGTATTATTAATGGAGTTGAATGGGAAGTTGGGGAAAATGATGGAATAATGGAGTTGAATTGGTGGTTATTGTAGAGAAAATAAAATAAATAAATAAATAAAATAAAGTTGGCTACTTTATCTACAATAAAATAAAAATAGAAGAGAAATGGTGGAGAATTTACAAGGGAAGACAAACAACATGTACACATTTTTTTTACTTTTCTAATATGTAAGTTTTTTTATCTTTTTAATAAGAGATATTTACAACGGAAAAATACAATAAAATACTACAATTAAAATACAACACAAGTATGATTTTTTTGTATTTTTAGTAATTAAGAAAGATACAATAAAAATTAAAGAAAGAATGAATATATACATAATGTACAATGTACATCTAGGTCCCAAAACCCAACTTTTGCAAATGAGCTCCGATTTTAATGAAACCACTTCCGTTGGATAGATAATTTTCTAACTTGAACTATAAAAGTGAGTTTGGTGAATTTGGAGTTCATACGGAGCGGGAATTTAGCTTGAAAGTTGGACTTTACGGCTTTTTCTCTTTGGGATCTAGGAGCATTTATTTGAGGTAAAATTTGTTTTGTATTTTTATATTTTTATATACATTTTTATAAACAAGTTAGAGAAAGAATTAGGCAAAAAGGAGTTGAAAAGAAATTATTAAAAATCCATGAAGTTTTGGTCTATTTACGAGTATAAAACTCCTTTATTTTTTTCGGCTTTTTATGTTAATTCATTTTGTACAATCTTATATACAATAATTAGTGTATTTTATTTACAAGAGTCATTTTGTTAATTTATGGATTTTATGGATATTTATTAGGGATTTTACTTGGGGATTTTGCTAAGATCAAGATATTAAGATGATGAATCGTGGATTCATCACGTGCCACGTGTAGATCCGACGGTGGAGAAGAGGAGGCGCCTCGCTCCTGTAACCCTTGGCGCGATCCGACGGTGGAGAAGCGGCCACGTGTAGATCCAACAGTGGAGGGTAGAGGGCGCTTCTTCATCAAGATCGAACGGCTCGGATCAGATCCTCCTAGATCGTGCGGTGAAAGAGGCTCCTCGGATGAACGGCTCGGATCGAAACTGGAGCTTCGAGGCTGATCGAACGGTGCCTGAAGCACCTGGAGGAACAGGTGGCCAGCGAACTTCGCCGGCCCAGTACACGTGCTCCGGGCCTTCGCGGGGGATGCTGATGATCGGAGAAGCTTTGGCTTGGCTCCTCGCGTCTGTAGAACGCCTCCGATGAATCAACGGAGCTCCGGAGAGCTCTGTCGACTCCGGCAGAGGAGAAGCTCTGGTGCTCAAGTAGGAGGGCCTCAGACAGCCCTCGATTGACCTGCAAAACGTAACCAAAGAGCTCCTGGGTCGAGGGCAAACTGCCTCGACCCCGTTAGCGACGGTGAAGGTGGACGGTGCGGTGGTGAGGGCGAACTCTGGCGATGCGACGGCGAAAGAGTTCGAACCCCAGCTCCTGTGCGAGCTGGGTTGAACGGAGGGGCGGAGAAGTTGCGCGGGAGGAAGGCGAATGTGGTGAGCGATTCCGATGGTCAGGACTAAGTCTAAGGTGGTCGGAATCAGAGGTCGTCGGAGACGACCTGATTTGGGCGAAATCGAAAATTAAATGAAAAGAAAAGCAACTACGGCTACCTGGGCGGATGGGTCGACTGGGGATGAGCTGGGCTGGCTCTGGGTCGTCGCCTCACGGGTCGTCAAGGCCCGAGGCTCGAGTTCCACCTCTGGGCGGAGCACGGCGGCGCAAAGACGCTGGATCAGAGGACCGACCACCTTCACCTCTCTTCGACACCACCGACGGAGAGCTGTCACCTCAAGGAAGGCAGTGGAGGTCACGGGACTGAAAGGTGGGGAGCCAAAGATGAAGGAAAAGGTCGGCGGAGGAGAAGCTATATATGCCTAGGGGTCCGAGAAGGAATGGATCGGGTGAGCTGCTCGCATCTCGGATCCCTCAGACCCACCCCGGGCGAGGATCTGGGATGAACAAGGATCAATCGGGGCCCGGGGTTAGGGTTTTTGGTTGTCAGATCGAATGGGAAATAAATGGAGAAGTCGGGTCGGTCATCAGATCCGCAAGGGAAGAGGGTCCGCGGGGGAAGTTGACCGGGGTCAACAAACCCCCGTGGACCAATCAGAACCTACCAGGTCAAAATTATTTGATTATTTATTTTAAAATAGTAAATGATCGAATTAAGAAAAACTTAAAACATGAAAAATATTTATTTTATTTTTTTCTATTTTTTTGTGATTTTTAATTAATTTTTCAAAATGAAAATAAGGTATTTACACTTTATGCTATATATAGGTATTTACACAATATGCCTTTTTAATTTTTGATTTTTAATTTGTTATGTTTGTGCATTTTTATTCCTATTTTATATTTTATTTATTTATAGCATAAACTTAGGAATAAAAAGGTATTTTTATTTTATTTTTATTATTCATATACAAGGGTGAGATAAATAGATATATACATCTATATACATGGTATATTTACAATGTATTTTTGGTTTTTAATTTTGTTCTTTTTATTTTGTTTTGTCTTTGTTGTTTTTATTTTATTTATTTACACCATAAAAGATAGAATATTTACAAAATTTTTGGAATTTTAATTTATTTATTTATAGGGTAATATAAGAGAGTGGACTATACATGATGAATATGCACAATTAGATGGTTTTGTTTTCTTTTTAATTTTTTCTATTTTTGTTTTGATTTTTATATTTACAAATATATGCAGTATATACAAATATGTACAAGCCACTTTTATTCTATTTTTAGAGGAAAATATATTTATTTTATTTACAGGTATATTTACACACATGAGCCCCTATCTCCCTCTACTTTGGCTTTTATGCGGTCAGGCCCATGCTGAGCCCTCCCTTGGGATTAGGTCGCTCAATATTTATTCTAAATATTTCCCTCTTTTTCTTTTTGTTCTTTATTCTTTTATTTTAGCACAAAAACATGCTAATTATTAGTTTTTACGCAATGCATGCCTTTTGCTAATTATTTATATTTACACCTATCTACATGTATTTTCAAAGGTTTTTGTAGCTAAAATATAAGAATAAAGAGTGATGAATGAGTATTCATCATATCTTAAACCGTGAATGTTCGGTTCGACCACCTGGCAGAAGCAAAGAAGCTATTCCAGATGAATCAACCGAAAGAACAATTTTACTTTCAGATCTCAACCTCGAAATATTTGTTTTCCACAAAAAGGTTTTACCAGTTCCTCCATGTCCATAAACAAAGAATACACCACCTTTTTTGTTATACACTGAATCAATAATTGTTTCATAAATTGTTTGTTGTTCAATAGTCAAGCATTTTACATTTTTTTTAAATTCATATAAAAGCTCTTTTGTATTGTAACTCATTTCTTCATTTATCAACCTATTACTGGTACTATCTGCTAATGCCAATGGCCTTTCTGGAACAGAGATTTTGTAATCCAAACGAGAAAATGAATTTTGATTTAGTATCTTCTCTATTTCATTTAATGCACAAACTTTAAGGTACTCATCATCTATGGATTGATCACAATAATTAACTGTTTTTTCAAATATGTATATAAAATCTTCTGAAAGTAGGCACCAATTACTCTCCCATAATTTAGAAGGATCACCAATTCGACATTGTATCAATAAAGTTGCAAATAAATGATGTATTGCAGGAGCAGACGCCCACTGTGAAGCATCTTGTATAGCATCATGCCATTCTTTGTCATCTCCTAATAATCCTAGAGCATTGCATGCATCTTGAAATGTTGAATATATAGTACCATTTATGGTTTTAATTTCATCATAGTTCCTTGGTCTTTTTACTAAATTTAACAACATTCTCATATAATATAGCTCACCAGTATTTGGATGAACATAAATAATTCTTCCAACACATCTCCCATGTTTTCTCTTTGACCATTTTTTCTCTTTATTGTTCCAAACCCAATGTCTAGGGAAGTCAACATATGTTAGTTGCCTTGCCTCTTCATTAAGCTCATTTGTATGCATCCACGATGTAAACATAGTTGATCTCACACTATCTCTTTCTATAACATCTTCTAGTTTTTCATCACCTCTAAATACAACATTATTCATTAATGGTAGATGAATCATTAATCTTTCCACAGCAGGATCACGGTATTGTATCGGAAATTGAAATATCCTCCAAATAGCTTCATATGTTGAAACATATCTACAATCTAAATAGGGATTTTATCAGTTGTGCCCCTCCGAGATATCGCAATATCAGTTATGCCCCTGTCTTTTTGGTAATATCAGTTGTGCCCCCGACTTCTTGCCAATATTTCACTTGTGCCTCTCAGAGGGGCATAACTGATAAAAGATTTTTATCAGTTATGCCCCTCTGAGGGGCACAAGTGAAATATTGGCAAGAAGTCGGGGGCACAACTGATATTACCAAAAAGATAGGGGCATAACTGATATTGCGATATCTCAGAAGGGCACAACTGATAAAAACCCATCTAAATATTCCTTTATTTCATCAATATCTCGTGTAATTGATGATCTTTCTTCATTATTTCGTGGGAAATCCTCTATTACAACTCTGATTCTATCTGGTCCTTTATTGATATACTTAAACAAATATTTTATTGCTCTTGATTGATTGCAACATTCAACATTGATATGCGCTTGATATCTGACAACCAAATCCCTATTAGAAGGAACCACAAATCTATTATCAAGATATATCCCTCTCTTCTCTACAATTTCACTATTGTTCCTTCTTCTATAACTGGCAAATCCATTTTCATCTATAATTGTTTCAGAAGTAAATTTTTTTAGGAAAATGCTTTGAACATTTACCATTATTCATGAAAATTGCCTTAGGATTTAAGACTCCATATGGACCATGAATCATATACTATGAAACAACATCATAGCCTAAAGGATTATCCAATTTACTTGGCAATTCAGCTAATATTATAGAATCTATAAATCCACATGTTTGTGTGTATTGACATTGCTGCCAAATAAGTATATGAGCATGAGGAAGTCCTCTTTTTTGGAATTATACAGTATAAATAATAACAACAACCTTTTTGAACACCTTGATGAATACTCATTCATCACTCTTTATTCTTATATTTTAGCTACAAAAACTTTTGCAAATGCATGTATATATTTGTAAATATAAATAATTACCAAAAGCATGCATGGTGTAAAAAGTAATATTTAGCATGTTTTTGTGCAAAAATAAAAGAATAAAGATCAAAAATAAAAAGAGGGAAATATTTAGAATAAATATTGAGCAACCTATCCCAAGGGAGGGCTCATCATGGGCCTGACCGCATAAAAGCCAAAGTAGAGGGAGATAGGGGCTCATGTGTGTAAATATAGTTGTAAATAAAATAAAAATATTTTCCTCCCAAAAATAGAAGAAAATGGGCTTGTAAATACTTGTATATATTTATAAATATAAAATCAAGATAAAAATAGAAAAAACAAAAAGAAAACAAAAATAGATCACTTGTATATATCCACCTTGTACATACCACCACACTTATATTTATTTCACCTTATAAATAAATAAAATTAATTTTTATTAAATTTTTACATATTCTACTTTTTATGTTGTAAATAAATAAAATAAAAACCATTAAAACAAAAACAAAACAAAAAGAACAAAATTAAAAATCAAAAATAATATTGTAAATACACCATGTATATACATGTACATATATATTTATTTCACCTATGTATATAAATAATAAAAATAAAATAAAAATATCTTTTTATTCCTTATTTTATGATATAAATAAATAAAATATAAAATGGGAATAAAAATGTATAAAAATAAAAAATTAAAAATCAAAAATCAAAACCATATACTGTACATATACCTATATATAGCTATATAATGTAAATACCTTATTTTATTTTTGAAAAATTAATTAAAAATCACAAAAAATAGAAAATATTAAAACAAAAATATTTCATGTTCTGAGTTTTAATTAAATAAGCCATTTGCTATTTTTAATCTAATTTCTAAATCTTTTCCAGGTGGCAGCCTCCCATTGGTCCAGGGAGTTGTTGACCACCCGGTCAACTCCCCCCCCCCAGGACCACCTCTCATGGGATTTAGGCGGGTGACCCGACTTCTCCCTATTTTTGCGCCTAAACCCGACCACCTTGCACCTAAACCCAGGGTCCTAATCACCCTCCTGTGATCCGGGAACCTCGCCCGACATTGATCCTAGGGATCCGTGCTCCATAGAGCCGGACCCGAGCCATCTTTCCCGGACCTGCACCCATACATAAGCCGAGCTCTGCCACCCTATTGCGCATCTTTGGCTTGTCATTCCTCCTTCCAGTGACCTCCACCTTCCGTGCGAGAGTGACAGCTTGCTCCGGAGGTGTAGCAGCGAGGCAGAGGGTGCTCGAACCACTGATCCGGCGGTTTGCTCCGCCGTGCTCCGCCCAGAGCAGGAGCCAGAGCCTCGTACGACGACGGTCCTCGAGGCAAGGACCCAGAGCTACCCAAGCTCGTCCCCAGTCGAACCATCCACCCAGGTAGCTTAGATTTCTTCTCTAGTTCTTTAATTTCCGATTAGCCCCAAATCGCACCGTCGCCGACTTTCACCGATTCCGACCATATCACCCTTCTGTTCGATCATCGAAATCCTCTATCGCCTCCGCCTTCCTCCCGCGCACGTTCTGCACCCCTCCATTCAACCCAGCTCGCACAGGAGCTGGGGTTTCGAGCTCCTCCGTCCACCCCCTCGCCGGAGCTCGACCACTTCGCCTCCCCAATCACATTCACCATGCCTAACGGGGTCGAGGCAGTTTGCCCTCGACCCGCAAGCTTGCCGGTGCACTTTGCAGGTTCATCCAAGCCCATCTGAGGGCTTGGACCATCAGGTCCAGCAGATCCGCCTCCGCCCGACTCTCCAGAGCTCCTCGGAGCTCCATTGAGTCATCGGAGGCCTCCAGTAGACGCGGAGGGCCCGCAGCTCCCTTCTCCGATCTTCAGCGAGCTTCCAAGAGGAGACCAGCGCCGTCACGAGCCCGGCGAAGTTCGCCGGAGCCCAGTTCGTCCACCATCCTTCTCCGCCGTCCGATCATCCCCAGCGCTCCAGTTCAGACCTGGACCATCCATTCCAGGAGCAGCAGCTACCACACGATCTTCAGGAGGGCTGATCCACACCGTCCGATGGCCGAGGCTTAGCCACGACGCATCTCCACTGTCAGATCCAGCACGTGGCGACGCCTGGACCACTCGATCCGCCCGAGGGATAGCAGCTTTGGGGCGTCACCCATTTCCAGCCGTCCATCTACCCACGTGGCGCTCATCCGTCGGTCGACTTAATAAAGGGTAATTTACCCTTAGGCCCTTCTCTTTAGTTTATTTCGAGTTTAGTCCTGTAAATACATAGCGTAGTTGTTTTACTTTTGGTACATTTGTACTTTGGACCCTGAGCTTTATTTTATTTGCATCTATGCCCCTGTTTGTGGTGTAGCACGTGCATCGACACGTGCTCTTTTGGGTTATTTGCTTGCTTAGCCCTGTAGTTCTGGACTGTTAAGAAATGAAGAAATATTTTTAGATATTTGCATTGATACCCCTGTGCGTGGTTTATTTGAGCATGTGCTTTTTATTTGTGGGTAAATTACATTAAGTGCCCTGGGCTTTTAATACCTGTTATTATTCAGCCCAGGAACTTAATTTCTTTGCATATAGGTCCCTGAGTGCCCCAGGCACGTGCTGCGTGCGTGATTCCTTGGGTATTTTACACCGGACCCCCTAGAACTTTAGGAAATTACGTACAGGTCCCTGTGCACTGTACCTAGGTTTTATTTTTGAATAAAATATCAAACTTACTCCAAATTCCATGAAAATTGGACACATGGCTCCTCCTATGTTGTAAAATTTTCTAGAACTATTAGGGACATTTTTGGTTTTGTTTGCTATTTTAAAAAATCAAAAACAGCCACTTTTGTTACTGTCTGTTTTAAAAATTCATAAAAAAATATTAAAATTTATCTAAAAATTACAAAAAAATAGCTACTATTTGTTTTGGCTTATTTGATTTTCTAGCCAATTTTGGCTATTTTTCATTATATAAAACTCATAAAAATTATAAAACACCTAAAAACTTATAAAAATTCTAATAAATAATTTAAAAACCCAAAAATAATAATTAAGGTGCCTAAATTTTCCTTGTTTCTTTCTCTTTACAGGAAAATTATCTCCAGGCTTATTGGGGACTTTTAGATATTTTATCTAAGTCTCTTAAGCTCGGCTGGACAGTACCTTTAGTTTCTTGCATTGTTTCATTTTTAGAAAATTAAAAAAAAAATCAAAAAAATCCCAAAAATTTAGTAAAAATAGAAAAACCATAAAATACACAAAAACATTTTTATTCGAATTTTCGACTGATTTTTGATGCATTAAATAATTGCTTGAAGTTGATTTTTTTTTCTTGTTTCCTTTTTTCTTAATTGCTTAAAAATCCAAAAAAAATTATAAAAAGACTAAAATCCACCAAAAATACCCTTTTCTTTCCTTTTATTTTATTTTTGACTACTTCGTAGGCCGCGAGGCCATCACGTGCTCCCTGAGTCCGACCCTGGTCGCTATACCATGCTAATCCAATAGCCAGGACCGCTATTTGATTTTGAGTTGATTTTCTTTGATTTTGGTGGTCTGAACTTCATTTTCTTGATTGAGCCGAGGTTCTCGTCGATCCGGGTCGCAACGACCCGAGTGATATTTTGACCTGATCCAGATTGATCGAATCATTAGTTCAACAGAATGGCGCCGTTGCCGGGGAGCACGGCTTAGTAGTTTTCTTTTTATTTTCATTTTCTTTTTCGCGGCTTTCCGCGGCTCTTTCAGAGTTCGCGGCTTTTCGTGGCTTTTTGTTTTCTTTTATTTTTGCTTTATTTTGTTTTATTTTATTTTCTTTTATTTTTGTTTTTGCTTGATTTTGAGTGTTTACTTTATTTGGCATTTTTGCACATATACCCTTGTCTTTTTTTCTTGTCCAAATTTGATTATATTATTGTTGGTTTGACACTTGTCTTCTTTCTTGCGAGGGCCCGAGGACCGAGGCGGCTGCTTTCGAGGAGCCGGCGCAATTACGGGACTTGGAGGCGGCTCCCTTCTGCACGGAGCCACAAGAGAGCGTGAGAGAGTAGACGAGCGGGCGAGGATTAGTTTAGACTTTACTTTATTTTATTTAATTATTGTAATAATACAGGGACACTCAGACTTTGGACTTGACTTGATTAGCGGGTCTGTTTCGCCGAGCACCGGTGTGCTCGGAGGACCCTTAGGAGTTTTCGCGGCTTTTTTGCTGCTTTGGTTTTCTTGCTGCCTTTTACGGTTTTCAGCGGTTTTTATCGAGCCCCTAGACTTAGGATTTTCTGCTTGACTATGTCGTAATTAGTAGGATCCCCACACCTAATTATCTGCATGTTCCTATAGTGCGATTAATTGGACCTACTAATAATTCACTAATAAAAATAACTGACTCATCCCCTTCGTAGCCTACGTGCCGTAGCCTGCCCTGCCAAGTGCTGCTCCTGAACCCGATGTATCGGGAGGAGGAGGGGTAGACCGAGACCGGACCTTTGGCTTGAAGGATCGGTGACCAGTTAGACGGTTCTTCGAGTAGAATTGCATGTTTAGGACTCGGTTTTCATCGCTGCACCATTTAGGTAGTTTACTTTCTGTCTTTACATTTCTGCGCGGATCACTTGCATGTAGAGTGCTGGAGGAAGGTATGCATTTCTATCTCTGCATGCATCATTGATTTCATCGCGCATCGGCTTTTTCGTCTTCTCCCCCTGTTTTTGACTTAATAATCAGGAGAACCGAAAAATTCGTTAGGCCTTTGTTTTTATTGAAAAACATTAAAAAGAAAAACCATAAAATTGGGACTGTTTAAGCTATTGACCCTAAAAGACACTTGACTTAAAAATTTGTCTTGGGGAGAGCAACCCCCTCATTGTTTGGTTTGCTTGTGCGAGAGAGTGACCCGTTCACTAGGTAGAGCCCTCCGGTGTTATTCCCGACTGATTACCAACTCTTCCGTGCGGGCCACTCGGTTGGGGTAGCATCGGGTATCCCAACAGGTCACGTAATCGCTCTGATAGATTGTTTGTTCACCATAATAAAAAAAGACAAGATAATTTGACCGAGCCTTTACGGTCTTCAGCTCGCGTTGCGTTGGTGAACAGAGGGTTTGGTTGCTGATCATAGTTTCTCCAGATCCCATCCGCCTTACTCGCCAGATCATGATGATGGGTAGACGATCTCTTAGGCAGCCTCTGGCTGCACCGCTTTCGGGCACGTCTACCCATTCATCTAGGTTGGCCCGCGAGAGCCGAGACCAGCTCTCCGAGCCCGAGTATGATTCCGCCCTGTTCCCCCTCGACCCCCTTTCTTTCGGTTCTGAGAGACATGAGCCAGAGGAGAGATTAGCAGACTTATCAGCACCTGAGTTTGGCTCATTTGATTTTGCAGACGTCATGGCCGGCAGTTCCGAGGATCGCTCCCGAGGTCCACAGCCTGAGCAATTTGTGCTGGACCAGGGCGCGATCAACTCCACCCTGATCGCCTCCCTAGAGGCCGTTTAGCAGCAGTTGAGGGATCAGGGAGCATTCATGCTCGATATGAGGAGAGAGATGGAGCAGATGCGAGCAGAGAGAGCAGAGCGAGAGCAGAGGAGAGACGGGTCGAGGATCCCAGACGATGCAGCCGCAGCAGCCGCAGCAGCCGCAGCAGCGGCAGCCGCCGCGGCAGGTGGAGGAGAGCCATCGAGACCGATGCGGGAGTTGCACAACCCTGGATCGACGCTGATGCACAACTGGGTCGTACTTCTAGCTATCGTGGGGGACTTCAAGTTCCCCCCGAACACCTTGCAGTTACTCCCCCGCTTCCACGGACTCGCTACTGAGGAGCCCCATCTCCACCTCCAGGAGTTCCTCATGATCTGCAGTACTGCCCACGATTGTCAGGTGGACCAGGATACGATTCGGATGATTGTCTTCCTATTTTCCTTGGCAGACAAAGCAGCCACCTGGCTGAAACACTTGGGGAAGTTTGTTTATACCTGGGAGCAGCTCTGCACCGAGTACTTACACAAGTACTATCCACTCGGGCGGACCAATGCAGCGAGAGCCCTCATCAGCAACTTCTCCATGCTCCCCAACGAGCAATTCCATGAGGCATGGGAGAGGTTCTGTGAGCTGACCGATCGATGCCCGCACCATGATATCTCGAAGCCCAACCTTGTGCAGAGCTTCTTCAGCGGGCTGACACCAAATCTCCAGGGCTTGGTGAACGCTTCTTGTGGCGGGTCTTACTTCGCCAAGGATCACGACCAGGTTTGGGCTATTTACGAGGAGATGGCTGAGAACTATATGGTGATGTTTCAGACCAGGTTGTACACTCAGGGAAGACCTTAGCAGCATCCAGGACCCATGCAGTACCAGAGGATAGCACGGGTCGACGCCGATCCATCCAGTTCGTCCGCAGTAGCAGCAGCACAGGCAGAGTCGTCAGCTGCGGACATGGGTATTATCAGTGAGAAGTTGGATCGGATAGAGCTGATCGAGAAGAAGCAGTGCCAGGGCATCACTCAGATGGAGCAGATGGCACAGACTCTGAGCGACATGAAGACCCAGCTCATGTGTCTCCAAGAGGCACAGACGGATCCACAGCCCCGTCTTCAGTCGCGAGGCGATACCGGTGGCAGCAGCAGCTCGTCCCAGTGCTCCAGCTCACACCAACAGCCTAGACAGGTTCACCTTGTACAGGCGGAGCCGTACCAGCAGCAGCATCCCTCCTACCAGTCACCACCATCTCCAGACTTGCAGATGGTGGTATACCAGCCGGATCAGCCTCTGGCAGTACTCCCGCCAGCCCAGTACGATGCAGAGCCGTTGATGGATGTCAACGGGATTTGGTATGACCGTCCTCAGCCTGGGATCCGACGAGACCATCCCGGATTCAGGTGGGGGAACGGAGGTGCCCAGCCCCAGCAGCAGCCATCTGGTCAGGGAGGCCAGTACAGCCAGCAGAGAGAGCACCAGTCGCAGCAGCAGCCCCCAGTCTACCCTTCACAGCAGCAGCAGCAGTCATCCTACATTCCTCGTCCCTATCAGCAGGGACAGTCTTGGAAGCGTGAGCAGCAGCCTCACCAGCCACACCAGCAGCAGCATCCTCCCACTTACCCCTCTCAGAGCAGCAGCACCAGTTCCAGCAGCCTCACTACCAGAGAGGCTACCCGTCGGGCTCCCATGGTCCACCATATGAGAGCCCCGCCTTGGACGACATAGCCCGCCTCCTCACGGACCAGCAGGCTACTTTCAGACGGGAGATGGATGAGTTCCGCCAGGAGATGCGGGACATTGTGAGAGGGAAGGCCGTTATTCCTGCCCAGATCGAGCCGAACCCCAACAGCCTGAAGCGGAAATCTGAGCAGGTAGCTTTCACTGAGCATGCCACTCCTAGTGATCCATTTGATGATGATTTTGTCACACTTAGGAGCGGTAGGACACCAGCCGATGGCGGTGCCTCCTCTGAGCGACGTACGGGGGATACACCTAGAGCGCCAGATGAGGAGGAGGAGAGCGGTACTGAGGCCGCTCAGGATGATGACGGTGGTACTGATGCCACCAAGGATGCTGATTCCACCGGTGGTGATGAGGCCGCCATTTCACCAGTTCGAGGAGGTGGTACTGAGGCCACCCGAGATGCCGAGCCAGAGCTCGGTACTGAGGCCGCGAGACGTCCAGCAGATCCAGCCCGTGGTGGTACTGAGGCCACCGGTGTGCATTCTGAGAGAGCTGTAGTTTTTCCTCATTCTGATGTACCTCGGAACCATGTTGTGAATAAAGGAAAAGGTTTAGTTTATTCTGGTCCCACTGTGGTGCTTGATGTATGTGCGGATCCGGCCGTCGAGCCGTCTAGACCTATTCCTAGTCCTTCATCTGAGAAGGACCCAGTGATACCCTTCCCTAGAGCCCTTCAGATGGGGAAGGGGAAGAAAAAAGAAAAGGATCCAAAAAAAGAGAGAGCAGGAGGAGTTCAGCCAGAGCATGATTGATAGATTCCACATACAGCTGACCCTTCAGGAGGCTTTGCAGCACATCCCCCTTCTTCAGCGTTCGTTGAGAGATAGGACTGCAGTCAAGAGGAGGAGGAGGAACCACCACTCAGAGATCCATGTGCTGACGAAAGCCACGTATTTCACGATCCAGAACCGTCTGCCAGCCAAGAGGCCAGATTCAGGAGCCCCATATGTCAGATGTCACATTAGAGAGCAGAGGTTCGACCGGACTCTATTGGATAGCGGATCGTCTATCAACCTACTTCCGGCAGCCCTTCTCGATCTATTCGAGTTGGGCACTCTTAGACAGAGCAGGACAGTCCTTCAGTTTGCTGATCGATCTGTCAAGAGGCTGAAGGGGTTGTTGCGAGACGTTGTCGTCACTATTCAGGCCCTGCAATTCCCCGTGGACTTCGTAGTGTTGGACATGGAGATCCCTGATTCAGTGGCCGATACCCCCATCATCCTCGGTCGTCCGTTCTTGGCCACAACCAAGGCGGTGACTGACCATGATAGCGAGAAGGTATACTTTCGCGTCGAGGGCGAAAGTGTACAAATAGAGACGGTCGAGGACAGCAGAGCCAAAGACAGAGCATGCTCAGAGACTAGTATATATACAGAGCAACTGACAGATGCCGGGCTAGACATCCACCAGGACTGTGATTTTGTGATCACAGATGACGAGGCAGCATGGGCAGACCCCGCAGCACAGGCCATCCTCTCATTTTCAGACACCGCTGATGCCGAGATGACAGCAGAGGAGAGCTTGGAGAGCACAGCCCTGGTTCAGGATACTTCAGTGGCAGCAGATCCGGTTCTCGACCGCGACACAGAGTTTAGTGATGATGGTGGTACTGAGGCCACCTTGTGTGACGGTGGTGCTGATGCCACCTTTTGTGATGCAGATCCCTCGGATTCAGAGTCTGATTGGGCAGATTGCGAGGATTATATGCCAGACCTGAGTCCCACAGAGCCTACAGCTGAGGAGGAGGTAGATGCCGAGCAGATCAGAGACAGTTCAGTTGAGCAGCCTTCTTCAGATCCAGTTTGCGAGAGTTCGTTCTCATTATCCCAGGCAGATTTGGCAGCATACACACATCTTCTTCCAAAACCAGATTTGCCAGCACCCAGCTGTCCAGAGCTGAAGCCGCTCCCTACTTCGCTGAAGTATCGATTCCTTGCAGGCGAGCCTGAGATGTACCCAGTCATCATCTCCGCCAATCTGACTGGAGAGCAAGAATCACGTTTGATGGGGGTTCTTGAAAAGAACCGCAAGGCAATCGGATGGAGCGTAGCAGATCTCCAAGGGATTAGTCTAGCGTTGTGCTCCCACCATATCTATCTCGAGGAGGGGGCGAAGCCATCGCGTGAGTTCCAGCGGCGGCTGAACCCCAACCTGAGAGAGGTCGTCATGAAGGAAATCTCATAATGGTGGAGCGCAGATTTTATTTATCCCATTTCCGACTCCAAGTGGGTCAGCCCCTTGCATGTGGTGCCCAAGAAGACGGGCATCACGACTGTGATCAGTGAGTCGGGAGAGGAGATTGCTACACGAGTACCCACCTCTTGGCGGGTCTGTGTTGACTACAGGAGACTCAACCAGGCCACCAAGAAGGACCATTTCCCCCTGCCTTTTATTGACCAGATCATTGAGATACTGGCAGGGAAGAGCCATTACTGTTTCCTGGATGGGTACTCGGGCTACAACCAGGTGGCCATCGCTCCTGAGGATCAGGAGAAGACCACCTTTACCTGTCCCTTCGATACATATGCCTTTCGACGCAAGCCATTTGGGCTATGCAATGCTCCTGCGACTTTCCAGAGATGCATGCTGTCAATCTTTTCGGACATGGCAGGGGAGTGTTTGGAGGTCTTCATGGATGATTTCTCGGTCTACGACGACGGATTCGACTCCTGTCTTGACTGTCTAGACCGAGTACTCCAGCGATGTATAGAGGTTCACTTGGTGCTTTCTTGGGAGAAGAGTCACTTCATGGTGACTCAAGGGACGGTGCTTGGCCACATCATCTCCAACAGGGGCATGGAGGTTGATCCGGCCAAGGTTGATGTCATTAGAAAACTCGCACCGCCGTCCAATTTGAGGCAGTTACTGTCATTTCTGGGGCACGTCGGTTTCTACCGGCGATTCATGCATGATTTCAGCAAGATTGCCCGGCCGTTGACTGACCTCTTGATGAAAGACACCGAGTTCCTTGTCGATGACAAGTGTCTTTCGTCCTTTGAGACTCTCCAGCAGTGTGTTATTGAGGCTCCTGTTCTCCAGCCGCCTGATTGGTCTCTCCCATTCGAGATCATGACGGATGCCTCCGATTTTGCCGTAGGGGCCGTGCTGGGACAGAGGAGGGATGGAGTCCCCTTTGCTATCCACTACGCTAGACGCACATTGGATTCCGTGCAGCGGAATTATACCGTCACAGAGAAGGAGATGCTAGCCGTAGTATTCGCCCTAGATAAGTTTCGATCTTACATCATTGGATCTAGAGTGACCTTGTACACTGATCACACCGCCATCCGATACCTCATGGCAAAGAAGGATGCCAAGGCCAGATTGACTAGATGGATCCTTCTACTCCAGGAGTTCGACATTGAGATCAAGGATAAGCCTGGAGTCAAGAACGTGGTGGCGGATCATATCTCCCGTTTAGAGCAGCCTGAGTCGTCTGAGCATATTGATCCCATTTGTGAGACCTTCCCAGATGAGGCGATCCTTGCTATCGCCTCACTCTCGTGGTATGCCGATATTGTGAACTTTCTCGTTGCTGGGAAAGTCCCACAAGATTGGCCCAGGCAGAGGCTTGAGACCTTCCTTGCGAAAGCCAAGTCCTACCACTGGGAGGATCCCATCCTTTACCACGAAGGAGGGGATAGTGTCTGGCGTCGGTGCATTCCTCAGGAGGAGCACAATAGCGACTTCACTTACTGCCACAAGCTTGAGGCAGGAGGACATCATTCTGGGAGGAGAACGGTGCAGAAAGTGCTCCAATTCGGCTTGTGGTGGCCTACCCTCTTCAAGGACTCTGATGAGTTCGTGAAGAGGTGTACTGACTGTCAGAGGATGGGCACTTGTGGACAGCGTGATATGATGCCGATGCAACCTATTCACTTCTGTGAGGTTTTTGACGCATGGGGCATCGATTTCATGGGTCCATTCCCTAAGAGTCAGGGATTTGAGTACATTCTATTGGCCGTTGACTATGTTAGTCGTTGGGTTGAGGCTATCCCCGCCCGAGCCGCTGATGCGAGGACAGTTTGCATATTTTTGAGGAAGCATATCATCACGCGGTTCGGGGTCCCTCAAATGTTGATTTCAGATGGGGGTCTCATTTCATCAACGACCAGGTGAAGGCCCTTGCTAGCGAGTTCGGTATAGACCATCGTGTTGCTACACCTTACCATCCACAGACGAATGGTCTAGCCGAGGTGTCGAACAGGGAGATCAAGACTATATTGCAGAAAGTCGTCTGCCCTGACCGAAAGGATTGGTCACAGCTTTTGGACTCGGTCTTGTGGGCATATAGGATGTCTTTCAAGACACCATTGGGCACATCTCCCTTTGCTCGTTTATGGCAAGCCGTGCCATTTACCTGTTGAGTTGAGGCACAGGTCACTTTGGGCAGTCACTGAGATACTTACGGATCCAGATGGTGTAGGAGACCAGAGGAGGGTGATGACCGGCCAAGCGACAGAGGTAAAGGTACAGAAATAGGTCGTTGCGACCTCGATCACTCGGCTAAGTCAATCAAGAAAAATCGAACCACTTGATACAAATCAAATTAATCAAAACAAAGCAAGCGGTCCTGCTATGTATTTATCCTGGTATAGCTCCCAGGGTCGAACTCGAGGAGCACGGATTGGCCGAAGGCCTACGAAGTAGTAAAAAAATAAACAAAATTAAAGACAAAATATTTTTTAGTGGTTTTTAACTATTTTTATATTTTTTTTATTTTTAATATATAAAGGAAATAAGAAAACCAAAAACAAGCACACTTCAACAATTTATTTAATGCAACAAAAATCAAGCAAAAATTCAAACAAAAATATTTTTATATGTTTTATAATTTTTTATGTTTTTGGTGAATTTTTGGGATTTTTCTGATATTTATTTTAATTTCTAAAAATCAAACAGTAACAAAACTAAGTGGTACTGTCCAGCCAAGCCTAAAGTCCCTAGATAAAATACCTAAGGACCTCAAAAAGGCCTGAAGTAATTTTCCTAGAAAATATATGAAATGAGGAAAATTTAGGTACCAGATTTATTGTTTTTGGATTTTTGATGTATTTATTAGAATTTTTATGGGTTTTTTGGGGTTTTTAAGTTTTTAAGGTTTTTAATCAGTGAAAAATAGCCAAAATTGGCTAGAAAATCAAGGAACACAAAATAAACAGTACCGAATTTTTATAGAATTTTTAGGGGAGTTTTTATATTTTTTTGGGGTTTTTAAAACTAGACAGTAGCTAAAATGATAGTTTTCGAATTTTTAAAAATAACAAACGAAATCAAAAATGTCCTCAAAAATTCACAAAAATCCTACACCATGGCAGGAGCCATGTGTCAAATTTTCGTCGAATTTGGAGGTGATTTGATATTTTATTCAAAAATCACAAGAGGGTATTGTGCATAAGGACTGAAATGCAAATACCCTAAGTTCTGGGGGTCCCGGTGCAAAATACCCAGCAAAACACACGCGAGGCGCGTGCCTGGGGCACTCAGGGACCTATATGTAATAAAAATAAGGTCCGGGGACCTATTGGTAACACGTACCAAAAGTCCGAGGACCTCAGTTGCAATTTACCCACAAATAAACGCACATGCGGAATAAAACCATTCACAGGGGCATAGATGCAAATACTAAAAAAGTTTCTTTCATTTCAGAACAATCAGAACTACAAGGGCATATGATGCAAATAACCCAAAAAATACACGTGACGAAGCGCGTGGCTCACACAGGCAGGGGTATATAAGCAAATACTCTAAAGTGCAGGGTCCATTGTGCAAATAAACCTAAAACTAAATAACGTGCTTAAATATTTACAGGACTCAAATGAAATAAAACTAAGATAAGGGCCTAAGGGTAATTTATCCTTTATTAACCGGAGCTGACGGATGGCCGCCACGTGGCGATCGGACGGTCAGGAAGGGGGGGGCGGCTCTGACGCTGCTGCTGCTCTGGTCAATCCAATGGTCCAGGCCACGACACGTGTGGATCTAACGGCCTGGATCTAGCGCCTCAGATCGGACGTCAAAGGGAGCTCCAGCCACCAACGGTCAGGATGGCACCTGGAGCGGGAGGCTAATCCGACGGCTCTGGAGGGTCCTGGAAGAACAAGAGGCCGGCGAACTTCGCCGGCCCAGTACGCGCGCTCCGATCCTCCGCTGCTGCGCCTGAAGATCGGAGGAGCTCCGGCGTGAAGATGCGCAGCTGCTGACGTCCTCCGATGCCCCAGCGAGCTCGGGAGAGCTCCGACGAGGGTGGTGGAGGTGAAGCTCCTGGGCTGATGTCGAGAGGCCTCAGATGGCCTCCGCTGGTCCTGCAAAACAGCTCAAAAGCTTCGCGGGTCGAGGGCAAAGTGCCTCGACCCAGTTAGGCGACGTGGGTGTGGTCGGTGCGTCGGTGCGGGCGAACCCCGGCGATGCGACGGCGAAGGGGTTCGAGCCCCAGCTCCAGTGCGAGCTGGGTTGAACGGAGGGGCGGAGAAGGTGCGCGTGGGAAGGGCGAACGTGATGGTCGGGTCCGATGGTCGGGAGGTGGTCGGAACCGGAGTGAAACGACGAAAAAGTACGACGGCGAAGATTGGGGGAAAGCTGAAATCAAAGGAAAGGGCGGAGCTAAGGGGGTACCTGGATGGATGAATAGACTGGGCTGGAGCTGGGGAAGCTCCCGGTCGTAGCCTCGAGGGACGTCTGGGCCCGAGGCTCGGAGCTCGCACCAGTGGCGGAGCTACGGCGGAGCTACTCGCCGAATCAGTGGTATCCGGCCCCTCTCCTCACTGCGACAGCACCTGGAGCGAGCTGTCACTCACGCTCGAGCACTGGAGGTCACGGGGGATGGAGCAAATGAGCCAAAGATACGTGAAATGGGTGGCGGAGCTCGGCTTTATACGTGGGGATGATCCGGAAAGAAGTGCGCGGGTAGGGAAATCAGGAGCGCGGATCCCGATGCGGTAGCTCCGGCGAGGGTCTCGGGTGTAACGTGAAGGAGTCGGACCCCGGGGTTTCGGCTAGATGGAGTCGGGTAGAGCGGGTAAAAATCCGAGAATAGGGGTCTGGTGCTCGAGTCCATGGGAAGTGGTCCTGGGGGGGCCAGTTGACCGGGCGGTCAACATCCCCTAGGGCCAATGGCTGAAGGCCACGTGGCTGAATCAAGAAGTGACGAATACACATAGTTAGGGGCCCAATCAGCAAAAACCCAAAACATGAAATATTTTTATTTTATTTTTTTCTATTTTTTTGGTGATTTTTAATTAATTTTTGGAAATAAAAATAAGGTATATACATTATATATATATAGGTATATATACAATATGTAGGCTTTTGATTTTTGATTTTTAATTATTATTTTTGTACAATTTTATTCCTATTTTATATTTTATTTATTTATAGAATAAAATAAGGAATAAAAGGGTATTTTTATTTTGTTTTTATTATTTATATACATAGGTAAAATAAATAGTTATGTACAACTATATACATGGTATATGTACAATATATTTTTGTAATTTTAATTTTGTTATTTTTATTTGATTTTTGTTTTGATTCTTTTTATTTTATTTATTTACAATATATAGCCTAGAATATTTACAAAAAGTTTGGAAAATAACTTTATTTATTTACAAAGTTAAATAAAGATAGAAGCATGGTCTATGTACATGATGAAAGGGTATTTTTAATTTTTAATAATTTTTTTTAACTTTTTATTTTGTTTTTATCTTTCATAAATATATACAAGTATTTATAAGCATATTTTTGGGTGAGAAAAACATTTTTATTTTACATAAATATATACAAATGAGCCCCTATCTCTCTCTACTTGGCTTTTATGCGGTCAGGCCCATGCTGAGCCCTCCCTTGGGTTAGGTTGCTCAATATTTATTCTAAATATTTCCCTCTTTTTCTTTTTAATCTTTATTCTTTTATTTTTGCACAAAAACATGCTAATTATAGGTTTTTACACAATGCATGCTTTTGCTAATTATTCCTATTTACACATATCTACATGCATTTGCATAGGTTTTTGTAGCTAAAATATAAGAATAAAGAGTGATGAATGGGTATTCATCACCCCCCTATACTATACTTTGCTAGTCCCTTAGCAAACACTTATTTGAAAAAGAAATGAAAAAGAAAGAAAGAAAAAGAAAAAGAGGATGTACATGGATCAAGGTTGATTATTAAACTTGCCTTCATTAAATTGAGGTATGGAGCTCGATCAGATCTTTGGATTATTAATATGTCGGAACCTTATTTAGACTTAAGCTTAAAACTCAACAGCCTCTAAGTTCCACTAATCTATAACCAAGACTTCTCAATGCTCCAGATCAGAACAAGTCATCAATCACAAACCCTGAAGACCATGAATCTTTTCTTGTCATGTGAATGTGAAGTCTAAGCTCTCCACCTCAGAAATGGCAACTTGACAACCCTCCCCAACAAGGTAACTCTATGACCTCAATCTGGCCACTCTTTCCTCGAGGAGCGGGGTATTCCCTTCTAAGTTCAAGTACAACCGGCTCAAGAAGAGGGGGAAGAAGAGAATGGGTCAAGGCCAGTGTAGCCAAGTACCCTTGGGAGCTTGACCAGTGTAGCCAAGTCTCCCTGCTGCAAGCTACAACAGGTGGATCATGAAACCAAGCTTTGCTTATTGCACTTATATACATACTCCGGTGGGATTATCATTTTCTCTCAGACCCACCACTTTTTTGGAGTTCTTTTCTTTTTCTTTTTTTTCGAGTGCATCTATACAACATATACATGTGCAGCATATGTACAAGGAGTTTTTCCTCTTGAGCCAGTAGACTATCCCTCTTTTGAAGCTTTATTGCAACCCACAACTCCCGTCGTTAGACCTCATGGCAACCAGACCAAGTTGAGACGCACTTCCTTCACTATAAGAAGAAGAGAGGTTCCGCCTAGAAGTACTACCCTCATATGCTACCCCAAGTCAAGGAATACTGCCTCCTCACCACCTCATCCGTAGAGAGCTCGGTGCATAGTGCTGGTGTCCAAGTAAAGCCATTGTCTATATGAGTCATGTGTTGTTGTTAAGTGCTCTACTTAGGCTCATTGAGATGACATGTGATCATAGCCTAGTGGACTCAAAGAATTAAGTCACCATGGACCTGAAAAGCCTTAAACCTAAGTCCTATAAGGTTCCTTTTAGAAATTAGGTGGATTAAGATCTTAATCAAGCTCCATTTCTCAATTTGATTCCAGGCTAGTTTAAATGTCAACTATCATCCAGAAAAACTATATGCATATGTACAAAAAGATGCTTTTTTACACAAAGTTTTACAATCATGCAAAATTTTTGAAAAATGTTTTGAAATCATGAGTGAATGATGCATGAAGTGCAAGTTTTGCAAAAAGATATTCACACACATTTACACAAGATTTTTGCAAACTTTTGATTTTCAAAACATTTTGGAAAAATTTTGTACTATATACATAATTTCAATACAAAAATATTTACACAAGCTTTACACAAAAGATTTTTGAAATCATTTTTACAAAAATAATTTGTACACTAGCTATGTATGTGCAAATAAAAGAAGATTATGTACATGAAAAATTTTTAATTTTTGTGATTTTTAGCCATTTTTATTTATACACACACTCACATGAAGTACGAGTTATGGCTAAAGTATATATGAAATATATACACACCCCCCTATACTTATCTCGAACGATGTCCTCAGAGTCAAGAGCGATGAAGAAGACATAACTCGTGCTAGGTATAGGGAAGTGAACAGGAAGGCTATACAAAAAGGAAATGAAAAGTCAAGAGGGACTCGGGTCTTCCCCCTATACTTAGGATTAAGTAATCCTAAGTATAGCAGGCTGTACACGAAGGGAAAACCGAGTGGAGAATGTACAGGGTCTACCCCCCCTATACTTAGGGTGAAATGTCCCTGAGTATAGGCAGCAAAACAGGGGTAGACAGAAACAAAAGAAATACCCAAAAGGTCTCACATCCCCCCTATACTTAGGGTAAAGTGCACCCTAAGTATAGCATAATCACAAGATGGAGCAAGGGATGTGGGACTAAAGAATGTGATGATATGGACATCTGGATCTATATACAGTGGAAGATCAGTGAAACTCAGGCGTGAGACGCATTAGATGTGAGTCAAAGACCACATCTCACGCAAAATGAATAGGGGCAAGATCAACGACCCGCGGCTCCTGATCTAGAAATGGCTTGAGCCGCTGGCCGTTCACTCGAAAGGTACTCTCAGAAGACAACTCAGATATGTCGATGCTACCGTTGTCGTGTACCTTTCGAACCAGATAAGGTCCCTTCCATTTGCTCTGTAGCTTCCCTGGAAATAATCTAAGCTTCGCATCAAACAGCCATACTCTCTGTCCAATCTCAAAATGCTTGTGGCTGATATGAGAATCATGCCACTCCTTGACTTTCTCCTTATAATGTAGGCTGCTTGAGAAAGCTGCATCTCTAAGCTCCTCCAGGGCAGCTAGCTCTGCCCTTCTCTGGTCTCCCATACCATCTGGATCCATGATAATATCTGTGACTGCCCAAAGTGACTTGTGCCTCAGCTCAACAGGTAAATGGCATGGCTTGCCGTATACGAGGCGAAAGGGAGATGTGCCCAAAGGTGTCTTGAAAGACGTCCTATATGTCCACAAGACCGAGTCCAAAAGCTGTGACCAATCTTTTCGGTCAGGGCGGACGACTTTCTGCAGAATAGTCTTGATCTCCCTATTCGACACTTCGGCTAGACCATTCGTCTGTGGATGGTAAGGTGTAGCGACACGATGGTCTATGCCGAACTCGCTAGCAAGTGCCTTCACCTGGTCGTTGATGAAGTGAGATCCCCCATCAGAAATCAGAACTCGTGGAACCCCGAACCGCGTGATGATGTGCTTCCTCAAAAATCTGCAAACGGTCCTCGCATCAGCGGCTCGGGCGGGGATAGCCTCCACCCAACGACTCACATAATCAACGGCCAACAGAATGTACTCAAATCCCTGACTCTTAGGGAATGGACCCATGAAATCGATGCCCCATGCATCAAAAACCTCACAGAAGTGAATGGGCCGCATCGGCATCATATCACGCTGTCCACAAGTGCCCATCCTCTGACAGTCAGTACACCTCTTCACGAACTCATCTGAGTCCTTGAAGAGTGTAGGCCACCACAAGCCGGATTGGAGCACCTTCTGTGCCGTTCTCCTCCCAGAATGATGTCCTCCTGCCTCAAGCTTGTGGCAGTAAGTGAGGACGCTATGGTGTTCCTCCTGAGGAATACACCGACGCCAGACGCTATCCCCTCCTTCGTGGTAAAGGATGGGATCCTCCCAATGGTAAGACTTGGCCTTCGCGAGGAAGGTCTCAAGCCTCTGCCTGGGCCAATCTTGTGGGACTTTCCCAGCAACGAGAAAGTTCACAATATCGGCGTACCATGGGAGTGAGGCGATAGCAAGGATTGCCTCATCTGGGAAGGTATCTCTAATAGGATCGATCTGCTCAGAATCCTCAGGCTGCTCTAGTCGGGAGAGATGATCCGCCACCACATTCTTGACTCCAGGCTTATCCTTAATCTCAATATCGAACTCCTGGAGTAGAAGGATCCATCTAGTCAGTCTGGCCTTGGCATCCTTCTTTGCCATGAGGTACCTGATGGCGGTGTGATCTGTAAACAAAGTCACTCTAGATCCGATGATATATGATCTGAACTTATCCAGGGCAAACACTACGGCTAGCATCTCCTTCTCTGTAACCGTGTAATTCCGCTGGGCGGAATCCAATGTGCGGCTAGCGTAGTGTATGGCAAATGGAACTCCATCCCTCCTCTGTCCCAGCACTGCCCCTACGGCAAAATCGGAGGCGTCCGTCATGATCTCGAATGGGAGAGACCAATCAGGCGGCTGGAGGACAGGAGCCTCAATCACACACTGCTGGAGAGTCGCGAATGACGAAAGACACTTGTCATCGACAAGGAACTCGGTGTCTTTCGTCAAGAGGTCAGTCAATGGTCGGGCAATCCTGCTGAAATCCTGAATAAATCTCCTATAAAATCCAACGTGCCCCAGGAATGACCGTAGCTGCCTCAGATTGGACGGCGGTGCGAGTTTCCTAATGACATCAACCTTGGCCGGATCAACCTCCATGCCCCTGTTGGAGATGATATGGCCAAGCACCGTCCCTTGAGTCACCATGAAGTGACTCTTCTCCCAAGATAGCACCAAATGAAACTCAATACATCGCTGGAGCACCCGGTCTAGGCAGTCAAGACAAGAATCGAATCCGTCGCCGTAGACCGAGAAATCGTCCATGAAGACCTCCAAACACTCCCCTACCATGTCCGAGAAGATCGACAGCATGCACCTCTGAAAAGTCGCAGGGGCATTGCATAGCCCAAATGGCATGCGTCGAAAAGCATATGTGCCGAAGGGACAGGTAAAGGTGGTCTTCTCCTGATCCTCAGGAGCGATGGCCACTTGGTTGTAGCCCGAGTACCCATCCAGGAAGCAATAATGGCTCTTCCCTGCCAGTCTCTCAATGATCTGGTCAATAAAAGGCAGGGGGAAATGGTCCTTCTTGGTGGCTTGGTTGAGTCTCCTGTAGTCAACACAAACCCTCCAAGAGGTGGGTACTCGTGTAGCAATCTCCTCTCCCAACTCACTGATCACAGTCGTGATGCCCGTCTTCTTGGGCACCACATGCAAGGGGCTGACCCACTTGGAGTCGGAAATGGGATAAATAAAATCTGCACTCCACCATTTTGATATTTCTTTCATCACAACCTCTCTCAGGTTGGGGTTCAGTCGCCGCTGGAACTCACGCGACGGCTTCGCCCCTTCCTCGAGATAGATATGGTGGGAGCACACTGATGGACTAATCCCGTGGAGATCTGCTACGCTCCATCCGATCGCCTTGCGGTTCTTTTCAAGAACCCCCATAAAACGGGATTCCTGCTCTCCAGTCAACTCGGCGGAGATGATGACTGGGTACATCTCTGGCTCGCCCGCAAGGAATCGATACTTCAGCGAAGTAGGGAGCGGCTTCAGCTCTGGAATGCTGGGTGCTGGCAAATCTGGCTGTGGAAGAAACTGAGTGAAAGCTGCTAAATCTGCCAAATCTGCCTGGGAAAGTGAAAGCGTACTCTCGCAAACTGGATCGGGAGAAGGCTGCTCAACTGCACTGTCTCTGGTCTGCTCTGCATCTGCCTCCTCCTCATCTGTAGGCTCAGGTGGAATCCGGTCTGGCATCTGATCATCACAATCGGCCCAATCAGACTCTGAATCCGAGGGATCTGTATCAACCGTGGTGGCATCAGTACCACCGGAAAACAAGGTGGCCTCAGCACCACCATCACTGCAAATCGTGTCGCGATCAAGGACCGTCTCTGCTGCTTCAGTGGTATCCTGAACCAGGGCTGTGCTCTCCAGACTCTCCTCTGCTATCATCTCGGCATCAGCTGTATCTGAATATGAGAGGATGGTCTGTGCTATCGGATCTGCCCAAGCTGCCTCATCGTCTGTGATCACAAAATCACAGTCCTGGTGGATGTCTGGCTCTGCGTCTGTCAGTGGCTCTGAATCTGTACTCGCATCTGAGCGGGCTCTATCTCTAGCTCTGTAGTCCTCGACCGTCTCTATTTGTATACTCTCGCCCTCGACGCGAAAGTACACCTTCCCGCTATCATGATCGGTCACCGCCTTGGCTGTGGCCAAGAACGGACGACCAAGTATGATGGGGGTATCGGTCACTGACTCAGGGATCTCCATGTCCAACACTACGAAGTCCACGGGGAATTTCAGGCCCTGAATCATGACGATAACGTCTCGTAATAACCCCCTCGGCCTCTTGACAGATCGATCAGCGAACTGAAGGACTGTCCTGCTCTGTCGAAGAGTGCCCAACTCGAAGCGGTCGAGAAGGGCTGCGGAAGAAGGTTGATCGACGATCCGCTATCTAATAGAGTACGGTCGAACCTCTGCTCACTGATCTGGCATCTGACATACGGGGCCCCTGAATCTGGCCTCTTGGCTGGCAGACGGTTCTGGATCGCAAAACACGTGGCTTTGGTCAGCACATGTATCTCTGAAGTGTGGTTCCTCCTCCTCCTCCTGACTGTAGTCCTCTCTCTCAAAGATCGCTGGAGAAGGGGGATGTGCTGCAAAGCCTCCTGGAGGGTCAGCTGGATGTGGAATCGATCGATCATGCTCTGGCTGAACTCCTCAAGCTCTCTCTTTTTTGGATCTTTTTCTTTTTTCTTCCCTTCCCCATCTGAAGGGCTCTAGGGAAGGGGATCACAGGGTCCTTCTCAGATGAAGGACTAGGAAAAGGTTTAGACGGTTCGATGACCGGATCCACACATACATCATGCACCACAGTGGGACCAGAAGAAAGTAAACCTTTTCCTTTATTCACGACAGAGTTCTGAGATACAGGAATGCGAGGAAAGACAACATCTCTATCACGACAAACACTGGTGGCCTCAGTACCACCATGGGCTGGCTCTGCTGCTGGTGGTGGTAGACGTCTTGCGGCATCAGTACCGCGGGCTGGCTCGGTTAAAAGGGTGGCATCAGTACCACCTCCTAGATCTGGTGAAGCGGCGGCCTCAGTACCGCCGTTGGGATCAGCATCCTTGGTGGCCTCAGTGCCACCGTCATCATCTGGAGCGGCCTCAGTACCGCTCTCCTCCTCCTCATGTGGCGCCTCTGAAGTGTCCTCGTGGTGAATCTCAGATGAGGCGTCGCCGCCTTCTGGGGTCCTACCGCTCCTAAGTGTGACAAAATCAGCATCAAATATATCCGAAGATGTATCAACAAATGGGTCACTAGGAGTGGCAGACTCAGTGTGTAATACCTGCTCAGATTTCCTCTTGAGGTTGTTCGGGTTCGGCTCAATCTGGGCTGGAATGGCGGCCTTCCCTCTCACCAAGTCCCGCATCTCCTGGCGGAACTCGTCCATCTCCCGTCGGAATGTGGCCTGCTAGTCCGTGAGGAGGCGGGCAATGTCATCCAAAGCGGGGCTCTCGTGGGAGCCCGACGGGTAGCCTCTCTGGGGGTGAGGCTGCTGGAACTGCTGGTAAGAGGGGTATGAGGACGGGTGCTGCTGCTGAACCGGGTGAGCCTGCTGCTCACGTCTCCACGACTGCCCCTGCTGCTGATAGGGACGAGGACCGAAGGATGGCTGGTGCTGTTGATATGCTGGGGGCTGCTGCTGCGGCTGGTGGTGATCTCTCTGCTAGGAGTACTGCCCTCCCTGTCCTGACGGCTGCTGCTGGGGCTGGGCACCACCACTCCCCCACCTGAATCCGGGATGGTCTCGTCGGATCCCAGGCTGGGGGCGGTCATACCAGATCCCGTTGACATCCACCAACGGCTCGGCATCGTAGGGGGCTGGCGGGAGTACTGCCAGAGGCTGGTCCGGCTGGTAGACTACCATCTGCATCTATGGAGATGGTGGGGACTGGTAGGTGGGTTGCGGCTGCTGGTACGGCTCCGCCTGTACAAGGTGAACCTGTCTAGGCTGCACAGGGGTGCTGGAGCGCTGGGACGAGCTGTTGCTGCTGCCGGAGTCGCCTCGCGACTGAAGACGGGGCTGAGGAGCCGTCTGTGCCTCCTGGAGACACATGAGCTGTGTCTTCATGTCGCTCAGAACTTGTGCCATCTGTTCCATCTGAGTGATGCTCTGGCACTGCTTCTTCTCTATCAGCTCCATGCGGTCCAACTTCTCGCTGATGATACCCATGTCCGCAGCTGTCGACTCTGCCTGTGCTGCTGCGACTGCGGACGAACTAGATGGACCTGCATCGACCCGTGCTATCCGCTGGTACTGCACGGGTCCTGGCTACTGTGGCTGGGGTCCCTGAGTATACAACCTGGTCTGAGACATCACCATATAGTTCTCAGCCATCTCCTCGAAGATGGCCCAGACCTGGTCGTGGTCTTTGGCGAAATAGGACCCGCCGTAAGAAGCATTCACCAGGCCCTGAAGCTCTGGTGTCAACCCGCTGAAGAAGCTCTGCACAAGGTTCGGCTTCGTGATGTCGTGGTGCGGGCATCTGTCCAGGAGCTCTCAGAACCTCTCCCATGCCTCGTGGAACTGCTCGTTGGGGAACATGGAGAAGTTGCTGATCAGGGCCCTCGCTGCATTCGTCCGCCCGAGTGGATAGTACTTGTTCAAGTACTCGGTGCGGAGCTGCTCCCAGGTGTAGACAAACCTCCCAAGATGCTTCAGCCAGGTGGCTGCTCTATCTGCCACTGAAAACGGGAAGGCTATCATCCGGATCGTGTCCTGGTCCACATGCCGGTCGTGGACAGTACTGCAGATCATCAGAAACTCCTGGAGGTGGAGGTGGGGCTCCTCAGTGGCAAGTCCGTGGAAACGAGGAAGCATCTGCAGGGTGTTCGGGGGGAACTTGAAGTCCCCCACGATAGCAGGTACCACCACCCAATGGTGCATCAGTGTAGATCCGGGGTTGTGCAACTCCCGCATCGGTCTAGGTGGTCCTCCTCCTCCCGCGGCTGTTGCCGCTGCGGCGGCGGCTGCTGCTGCTGCTGCTGCGGCTCGTGCCTCTGCATCTGGTATCTCCTCAGGCTCGCTCTGCTGGTCTCTTTCTGCTCTGAGCCTCACCAACTCTCGCCTCATCTCTATCATAAATGCCCCCTGATCGCATAACTGTTGCTGGACTGTCTCGAGTGATGCGATCAAGGTGGAGTTGATCGCTCCCTGGTCAAGTACAAAGTGCTCGGGCTGTCGGGAGTGATCATCTGAACTGCCGGCTCCGGCCATAGTGACGTCTGCAAAATCAAACGAGCCCAACTCAGGTGTTGTCAAATCAATCAGTCTCTCCTCGGGCTCGTGTCTCTCAGGTAGATCAGAAAGGGGGTAGAGGGGGAACAGGGTGGAATCGTACTCGGGCTCGGAGAGCGGGTCTGAGCTCTCGCGAGCCAACCTAGATGATGAGGTAGACGTGCCTGAAAGCGGTGCAGCCAGAGGCTGCCTAAGAGACCGTCTACCCATCATCTTGATCTGGTGAGCAGTGCGGATGAGATCTGGAAAATTATGATCAGAAAACAAACCTCCGGTTCACCAACGCAACGCGAGCTGAAGACCGTGAAAGTTCGGTCAAATTATCTTGTCAATTTTATTTGGTGAACACACAAAATATCAGAGCGCTTACGTGACCTGTCGGGATATCCGATGTTAACCCAACCGACTGGCCCGTACGGAAGAGTCGGTAATCATTCGGGACTAGCACCGGGGGGCTCTACCTAGGGTGCGGGTCACTCTCTCGCGCATCCAAACCATACAATGAGGGGGTTGCTCTCCCCAAGACAAAGTTTTTAGGGTGAGCGGTTTTTAAGATCAATAATTCTTAGCAGTCCCAATTTTATGGTTTCACTTTTTTTTTAAATCTTTTTCAAAGCAAACAAAAGGCCTAACGAATTTTTCGGTTCTCCTGATTATTAAGTCCAAAAACAGGGGGGAGAAGACGAAAAAGCTGATGCACGATAAATCAATGATGCATGCTGAGTAAGAAATGCGTACCTTGCCTCCAGCACTCTATATGCAAGATGATCCGCGCATAAAAGTAAAGACAGAAATAAAACTACCTATATGATGCAACGGGAAAAGCCGAGTCCTAAACGAGCAACTTCTAGCGAAGAACCGTCTAACCGGTCACCGACCTCCAAGCCAAAGAGTCCGGTCTTGGCTCGTCCCTCCTCTGTCCGATAAATCGGGGGTAGGAGTAAGCGCTTTACAGGACGGGCTGCGGCACGTAGGCTACGAAGACAAATGAATCAGTTATTTTTATTAATGATTTTCCAATTATCGATCTATGGGAACAGATAAGCAATTAGGTGTGTGGATCCTACTAATTACGGCACAGTCACTAGAAATTCCTAAGTCTAGGGGCTCGAGCAAAAACCGCGTAAACACCGGAAAAGGCAGAAAGAAAAGGAAAAGAAAACCGCGAAAAAGCCGCGAAAAACCGCGCAAGTCCTAAGGGTCCCCCGAGCACTCCGGTGCTCGGCGAAACAGACCCGCTACGGCTAGTCACAAGTGTCCAAGTCTTGAGTCCTGTATTATTACAATAATAATGAATAAAAAATAAATCTACCCTAATCCTCACCCACTCAGCTCTCTCTCACTCTCTCCTGCGGCTCCGCGAAGAAAAGAGCCGCCTCCGAATTCCGCGGTTGCGCCGGCTTCTCGAGAGTAGCTGCCTCGGTCCTCGCAAGAGAAAACAAGTGGTCAGAACCAATAATAAAATAATAATCAAAGGAAAATAAAGGCAAATGAAGAGTAAGGGTATATGTGCAAAAATGTAAAATAAAATAAACACACAAAATAAAACAAAATAAAACAAAAAATAAAAATTAAAGAAAATGAAAATAAAACAAAACAAAATATAGACAAAAAGCCGCGAAAATAAAAACGAAAAATAAAATCAACTACTAAGCCGTGCTCCCCGGCAACGGCGCCATTCTGATGACCGGCCAAGCGACAGAGGTAAAGGTACAGAAATAGGTCGTTGTGACCTCGATCACTCGGCTAAGTCAATCAAGAAAAATCGAACCACTCGATACAAATCAAATTAATCAAAACAAAGCAAGCAGTCCTGCTATGTATTTAACCTGGTATAGCTCCCAGGGTCGAACTCAAGGAGCACGGATTGGCCGAAGGCCTACAAAGTAGTAAAAAAATAAACAAAATTAAAGACAAAATATTTTTTAGTGGTTTTTAACTATTTTTATATTTTTTTTTGGATTTTTAATATATAAAGGAAATAAGAAAAACAAAAACAAGCACACTTCAACAATTTATTTAATGCAACAAAAATCAAGCAAAAATTCAAACAAAAATATTTTTATGTGTTTTATAATTTTTTATGTTTTTGTTGAATTTTTGGGATTTTTCTGATATTTATTTTAATTTCAAAAATCAAACAGTAATAAAACTAAGTGGTACTGTCCAGCCAAGCCTAAAGTCCTTAGATAAAATACCTAAGGACCTCAAAAAGGCCTGGAGGTAATTTTCCTAGAAAATAGATGAAATGAGGAAAATTTAGGCACCAGATTTATTGTTTTTGGATTTTTGATGTATTTATTATAATTTTTATGGGTTTTTGGGGTTTTTAAGTTTTTAAGGTTTTTAATCAGTGAAAAATAGCCAAAATTGGCTAGAAAATCAAGGAACACAAAACAAACAGTACCGAATTTTTATAGAATTTTTAGGGGAGTTTTTATATTTTTTTGGGGTTTTTAAAACTAGATAGTAGCTAAAATGATAGTTTTTGAATTTTTAAAAATAACAAACGAAATCAAAAATGTCCTCAAAAATTCACAAAAATCCTACACCATGGCAGGAGCCATGTGTCAAATTTTCATCGAATTTGGAGGTGATTTGATATTTTATTCAAAAATCACAAGAGGGTACTGTGCACAAGGACTGAAATGCAAATACCCTAAGTTCTGGGGGTCCCGGTGCAAAATACCCAGCAAAACACGTGTGAGGCGCGTGCCTGGGGCACTCAGGGACCTATATGTAATAAAAATAAGGTCTGGGGACCTATTGGTAACACGTACCAAAAGTCCGAGGACCTTAGTTGCAATTTACCCACAAATAAACGCACATGCGGAATAAAACCATTCACAGGGGCATAGATGCAAATATTAAAAAAGTTTCTTTCATTTCAGAACAATCAGAACTACAAGGGCATATGATGCAAATAACCCAAAATACACGTGACGAAGCACGTGGCTCACACAGGCAGGGGTATATAAGCAAATACTCTAAAGTGCAGGGTCCATTGTGCAAATAAACCTAAAACTAAATAACGTGCTTAAATATTTACAGGACTCAAATGAAATAAAACTAAGATAAGGGCCTAAGGGTAATTTACCCTTTATTAACCGGAGCTGACGGATGGCCGCCACGTGGCGATCGGACGGTCAGGAAGGGGGGGCGGCTCTGACGCTGTTGCTGCTCTGGTCAATCCAACGGTCCAGGCCAGGACACGTGTGGATCTAACGGCCTGGATCTAGCGCCTCAGATCGGACGTCAAAGGGAGCTCCAGCCACCAACGGTCAGGATGGCACCTGGAGCGGGAGGCTAATCCGACGGCTCTGGAGGGTCCTGGAAGAACAAGAGGCCGGCAAACTTCGCCGGCCCAGTACACGCGCTCCGATCCTCTGCTGCTGCGCCTGAAGATCGGAGGAGCTCCGGCGTGAAGATGCGCAGCTGCTGACGTCCTCCGATGCCCCAGCCGAGCTCGGGAGAGCTCCGACGAGGGTGGCAGAGGTGAAGCTCCTGGGCTGATGTCGAGAGGCCTCAGATGGCCTCCGCTGGTCCTGCAAAACGGCTCAAAAGCTTCGCAGGTCGAGGGCAAAGTGCCTCGACCTAGTTAGGCGACGTGGGGGTGGTCGGTGCGTCGGTGCAGGCGAACCCCGGCGATGCGACGGCGAAGGGGTTCGAGCCCCAGCTCCTGTGCGAGCTGGGTTGAACGGAGGGGCAGAGAAGGTGCGCGTGGGAAGGGCAAATGTGATGGTCGGGTCCGATGGTCGGGAGGTGGTCGGAACCGGAGTGAAACGACAAAAAAGTACGACGGCGAAGATTGGGGGAAAGCTGAAATCAAAGGAAAGGGCGGAGCTAAGGGGGTACCTGGATGGATGAATAGACTGGGCTGGAGCTGGGGAAGCTCCCGGTCGTAGCCTCGAGGGACGTCTGGGCCCGAGGCTCGGAGCTCGCACCAGTGGCGGAGCTACGGCGGAGCTACTCGCCGGATCAGTGGTATCCGGCCCCTCTCCTCGCTGCGACAGCACCTGGAGCGAGCTGTCACTCACGCTCGAGCACTGGAGGTCACGGGGGATGGAGCGAATGAGCCAAAGATACGTGAAATGGGTGGCGGAGCTCGGCTTTATACGTGGGGATGATCCGGAAAGAAGTGCGCGGGTAGGGAAATCAGGAGCGCGGATCACGATGCGGTAGCTCCGGCGAGGGTCTCAGGTGTGACGTGAAGGAGTCGGACCCGGGGTTTAGGCTAGATGGAGTCGGGTCGAGCGGGTAAAAATCCGAGAATAGGGGTCCGGTGCTCGAGTCCGTGGGAAGTGGTCCTGGGGGGGCCAGTTGACCGGGCGGTCAACATCCCCCAGGGCCAATGGCTGAAGGCCACGTGGCTGAATCAAGAAGTGACGAATACACATAGCTAGGGGCCCAATCAGCAAAAACCCAAAACATGAAATATTTTTATTTTATTTTTTTCTATTTTTTTGGTGATTTTTAATTGATTTTTGGAAATAAAAATAAGGTATATACATTATATATCTATATATATAGGTATATATACAATATGTAGGCTTTTGATTTTTGATTTTTAATTATTATTTTTGTACAATTTTATTCCTATTTTATATTTTATTTATTTATAGAATAAAATAAGGAATAAAAGGGTATTTTTATTTTGTTTTTATTATTTATATACATAGGTAAAATAAATAGTTATGTACAACTATATACATGGTATATGTACAATATATTTTTGTAATTTTAATTTTGTTATTTTTATTTGATTTTTGTTTTGATTCTTTTTATTTTATTTATTTACAATATATAGCCTAGAATATTTACAAAAAGTTTGGAAAATAACTTTATTTATTTACAAAGTTAAATAAAGATAGAAGCATGGTCTATGTACATGATGAAAGGGTATTTTTAATTTTTAATAATTTTTTTTAACTTTTTATTTTGTTTTTATCTTTCATAAATATATACAAGTATTTATAAGCATATTTTTGGGTGAGGAAAACATTTTTATTTTACATAAATATATACAAATGAGCCCCTATCTCTCTCTACTTGGCTTTTATGCGGTCAGGCCCATGCTGAGCCCTCCCTTGGGTTAGGTTGCTCAATATTTATTCTAAATATTTCCCTCTTTTTCTTTTTAATCTTTATTCTTTTATTTTTGCACAAAAACATGCTAATTATAGGTTTTTACACAATGCATGCTTTTGCTAATTATTCCTATTTACACATATCTACATGCATTTGCATAGGTTTTTGTAGCTAAAATATAAGAATAAAGAGTGATGAATGGGTATTCATCAGAGGGCAGAGTTAGCAGCCCTGGAGGAGTTGAGAGGTACCGCCTTCTCAAACAGCCTACAGTATAAGGAGAGAGTGAAGGAGTGGCATGATTCTCACATCAGCCACAAGCATTTTGAGCCTGGACAGAGAGTATGGCTGTTTGATGCGAGGCTTCGTTTATTTCCAGGGAAGCTACAGAGCAAGTGGAAGGGACCCTACTTGGTGAGAAAGGTACATGACAATGGTAGCATTGATATATCCGAGTTGTCTTCTGAGAGTACCTTTCGTGTGAACGGCCAGTGGCTCAAGCCATTTCTAGATCATGAGCCGCGGGTCGTAGATGTTGCCCCTATTCATTTTGCGTGAGATGTGGTCTTTGACTCACATCTAATGCATCTCGCGCCTGATTTTCACTGATCCTCCACCCTGTATAGATCCAGATGTCCATATCATCACATTCTTTAGTCCCACATCCCGTTTGTCATCTTTGATTATGCTATACTTAGGGTGCACTTTGCCCTAAGTATAGGGGGGATGTGAGACCTTTGGGTATTTCTTTTGTTTCTGTCTACCCCTGTTTTTGCTGCCTATACTTAGGGATATTTTACCCTAAGTATAGGGGGGGTAGACCCTGTATATTCTCCACTCGGTTTCCCTTTTGTGTACAACCTGCTATACTTAGGATTACTTGATCCTAAGTATAGGGGGAAGACCCGAGACACTCTTGACTTTCTATTCATTCATTCATCTTTGTATATAGCCTTCCTTTTCACTTCCCTATACCGAGCACGAGTTATGTCTTCTTCATCGCTCTTGACTCTGAGGACATCGTTCGAGCTAAGTATAGGGGGGGTGTATATATTTCATATATACTGTAGCCATAACTCGTACTTTGTGTGAGTTTGTAAATAAATAAAAATGGCTAAAAACCTTAAAAATCACAAAAAATAAAAAATTTTCATGTACATAAACATTCTTTTATTTGCACATAATTAGCTAGTATACAAATTATTTTTGTAAAAATGTTTTCAAAAACCTTTTGTGTAAAGCTTGTGTAAATATTTTCTTATCAAAATTATGTATATAGTACAAAATTTTTCCAAAATGTTTTGAAAATCAAAAGTTTGCAAAAATCTTGTGTAAATGTGTGTAAATACTTTTGCAAAATTGCACTTCATGCATCATCCATTCATGATTTCAAAACATTTTTCAAAAATTTTGCATGATTGTAAACTTTGTATAAATAGCATCTTTTGTACATATGTATATAGTTTTTCTGGATGATAGTTGACATTTAAACTAGCCTGGAATCAAATTGAGAAATGGAGCTTGATTAAGATCTTAATCCACCTAATTTATAAGAGGAACCTTATAGGGCTTAGGTTTAAGGCTTTTCAGGTCCATGGTGACTTAATTCTTTGAGTCCACTAGGCTATGATCACATGTCATCTCAATGAGCCTAAGTAGAGCACTTTACAACAACACATGACTCATATAGACAATGTCTTTACTTGGAAACTAGCACTTTGCACCGAGCTCTCTACGGATGAGGTGGTGAGGAGGCAGTCTTCCTTGACTTGGGGTAGCATATGAGGGTAGTACTTCTAGGCGGAAACTCTCTTCTTCTTTTAGTGAAGGAAGTGCGTCTCAACTTGGTCTGGTTGCCATGAGGTCTAACGACGGGAGTTGTGGGTTGCAATAAAGCTTCAAAAGAGGGATAGTCTACTGGCTCAAGAGGAAAAAACTCCTTGTATATATGCTGCACATGTACATGTTGTATAGATGCACTTGAAAAAAATGCAAAAAGAAAATAACTCCAAAAAAAGTGGTGGGTCTGATAGAAAATGATAATCCCACCGGAGTATGTATATAGAGTGCAATAAGCAAAGCTTGAGTTTCATGATTCCACCTTATGTAGCTTGCAGCAGGGAGACTTGGCTACACTGGTCAAACTCCCAAGGATACATGGCTACACTGGCCATGGTCCATTCTCTTCTTCCTCCTCTTCTTGAGCCGGTTGAACTTGAACTTAGAAGGGAATACCCCGCTCCTCGAGGAAAGAGTGGCCAGATTGAGGTTATAGAGTTACCTTGTTGGGGAGGGTTGTCAAGTTGCCATTTCGAGGTGGAGAGCTTATACCTCACATTCACAGGACAAGAAAAGATTCATGGTCTTCAGGGTTTGTGATTGATGACTTGTTCTGATCTGGAGCATTGAGGAGTCTTGGTTATAGATTAGTGGAACTTAGAGGCTGTTGAGTTTTAAACTTAAGTCCAAATAAGGTTCCGACACATTAATAATCCAAAGATCTGATCGAGCTCCATACCTTAATTTAATGAAGGCAAGTTTAATAATCAACCTTGATCCATGCACATTCTCTTTTCCTTTTTCTTTATTTCTTTTTCACTTCTTTTTCAAATAAGTGTTTGCTAAGGGACTAGCAAAATTAAGTATAGGGGGTGATGAATACTCATTCATCACTCTTTATTCTTATATTTTAGCTACAAAAACCTTTGCAAATGCATGTATATATTTGTAAATATAAATAATTACCAAAAGCATGCATGGTGTAAAAAGTAATATTTAGCATGTTTTTGTGCAAAAACAAAAGAATAAAGATCAAAAAGAAAAAGAGGGAAATATTTAGAATAAATATTGAGCAACCTAACCCAAGGGAGGGCTCATCATGGGCCTGACCGCATAAAAGCCAAAGTAGAGGGAGATAGGGGCTCATGTGTGTAAATATAGTTGTAAATAAAATAAAAATATTTTCCTCCCAAAAATAGAAGAAAATGAGCTTGTAAATACTTGTATATATTTATAAATATAAAATAAGGATAAAAATAGAAAAATCAAAAAGAAAATAAAAATAGATCACTTGTATATATCCACCTTGTACATACCACCACACTTATATTTATTTCACCTTATAAATAAATAAAATTAATTTTTATTAAATTTTTACATATTCTACTTTTTATGTTGTAAATAAATAAAATAAAAACCATTAAAACAAAAACAAAACAAAAAGAACAAAATTAAAAATCAAAAATAATATTGTAAATACACCATGTATATACATGTACATATATATTTATTTCACCTATGTATATAAATAATAAAAATAAAATAAAAATATCTTTTTATTCCTTATTTTATGATATAAATAAATAAAATATAAAATAGGAATAAAAATGTATAAAAATAACAAATTAAAAATCAAAAATCAAAACCATATACTGTACATATACCTATATATAGCTATATAATGTAAATACCTTATTTTATTTTTGAAAAATTAATTAAAATCACAAAAAAATAGAAAATAATAAAACAAAAATATTTCATGTTCTGAGTTTTAATTAAATAAGCCATTTGCTATTTTTAATCTAATTTCTAAATCTTTTCCAGGTGGCAGCCTCCCATTGGTCCAGGGGGTTGTTGACCGCCCGGTCAACTCCCCCCCCCAGGACCACCTCTCACGGGCTTTAGGCGGGTGACCCGACTTCTCCCTATTTTTGCGCCTAAACCCGACCACCTTGCACCTAAACCCAGGGTCCTAATCACCCTCCTGTGATCCGGGAACCTCGCCCGACATTGATCCTAGGGATCCGTGCTCCATAGAGCCGGACCCGAGCCGTCTTTCTCGGACCTGCACCCATACATAAGCCGAGCTCCGCCACCCTATTGCGCATCTTTGTCTTGTCATTCCTCCTTCCAGTGACCTCCACCTTCCGTGCGAGAGTGACAGCTTGCTCCGGAGGTGTAGCAGCGAGGCAGAGGGTGCTCGAACCACTGATCCGGCGGTTTGCTCCGCCGTGCTCCGCCCAGAGCAGGAGCCAGAGCCTCGGATGATGACGGTCCTCGAGGCAAGGACCCAGAACTTCCCAAGCTCGTCCCCAGTCGAACCATCCACCCAGGTAGCTTAGATTTCTTCTCTAGTTCTTTAATTTCCGATTAGCCCCAAATCGCACCGTCGCCGACTTTCCCCGATTCCGACCATATCACCCTTCCGTTCGATCATCGGAATCCTCCATCACCTCCGCCTTCCTCCCGCGCACGATCTGCACCCCTCCATTCAACCCAGCTCGCACAGGAGTTGGGGTTTCGAGCTCCTCTGTCCACCCCCTCACCGGAGCTCGACCACTTCGCCTCCCCGATCACATTCACCACGCCTAATGGGGTCGAGGCAGTTTGCCCTCGACCGCGAGCTTGCTGGTGCACTTTGCAGGTTCATCCAAGCCCATCTGAGGGCTTGGACCATCAGGTCCAGCAGCTCCGCCTCCGCCCGACTCTCCAGAGCTCCTCGGAGCTCCATTGAGTCATCAGAGGCCTCTAGTAGACGCGGAGGGCCCGCAGCTCCCTTCTCCGATCTTCAGCAAGCTTCCAGGAGGAGACCGGCGCCGTCACGAGCCTGGCGAAGTTCGCCGGAGCCCAATTCGTCCACCATCCTTCTCCGCCGTCCGATCAGCCCCAGCGCTCCAGTTCAGACCTGGACCATCCATTCCAGGAGCAGCAGCTACCGCACGATCTTCAGGAGGGCTGATCCACACCGTCCGATGGCCGAGGCTTAGCCGCGACGCGTCTCCACCGTCAGATCCAGCACGTGGCGACGCCTGGACCACTCGATCTGCCCGAGGGATAGCAGCTTTAGGGCGTTACCCATTTCCAGCCGTCCATCTACCCACGTGGCGCCCATCCGTCGGTCGACTTAATAAAGGGTAATTTACCCTTAGGCCCTTCTCTTTAGTTTATTTCGAGTTTAGTCCTGTAAATACATAGCGTAGTTGTTTTACTTTTGGTACATTTGCACTTTGGACCCTGAGCTTTATTTTATTTGCATCAATGCCCCTGTTTGTGGTGTAGCACGTGCATCGACACGTGCTCTTTTGGGTTATTTGCTTGCTTAGCCCTGTAGTTCTAGACTATTATGAAATGAAGAAATATTTTTAGATATTTGCATTGATACTCCTGTGTGTGGTTTATTTGAGCATGTGATTTTTATTTGTGGGTAAATTACATTATGTGCCATGGGCTTTTAATACTTGTTATTATTCAGCCCAGAAACTTAATTTCTTTGCATATAGGTCCCTGAGTGCCCCAGACACGCGCTGCGCACGTGATTCTTTGGGTATTTTGCACTGGACCCCCCAGAACTTTAAGAAATTGTGTACAGGTCCCTGTGCACTGTACCTAGGTTTTATTTTTGAATAAAATATCAAACTTACTCCAAATTCCATGAAAATTGGATACATGGCTCCTGCCATGTTGTAAAATTTTCTAGAATTTTTGGGGACATTTTGGTTTTGTTTGCTATTTTTAAAAAATAAAAAACAATCATTTTTGTTACTGTCTGTTTTAAAAATTCACAAAAAATATTAAAATTTATCTAAAAATTACGAAAAAAATTAGCTACTATTTGTTTTGGCTTGTTTGATTTTCTAGCCAATTTTGGCTATTTTTCATTATATAAAACTCATAAAAATTATAAAACACCTAAAAACTTATAAAAATTCTAATAAATAATTTAAAAACCCAAAAATAATAATTAAGGTGCCTAAATTTTCCTTGTTTCTTTCTCTTTACAGGAAAATTACCTCCAGGCTTATTGAGGACTTTTAGATATTTTATCTAAGTCTCTTAAGCTCGGTTGGACAGTACCTTTAGTTTCTTGCATTGTTTCATTTTTAGAAAATTAAATAAAAATCAGAAAAAATCCCAAAAATTCACTCAAAATAGTAAAAATCATAAAATACACAAAAACATTTTTATTGGAATTTTTGAGTGATTTTTGATGCATTAAATAATTGCTTGAAGTTGATTGTTTTTCTTGTTTCCTTATTTTCTTAATTGCTTAAAAATCCAAAAAAATATAAAAAGACTAAAATCCACCAAAAATACCCTTTTCTTTCCTTTTATTTTATTTTTGACTACTTCGTAGGCCGCGAGGCCATCACGTGCTCCCTGAGTCCGACCCTGGTCGCTATACTAGGCTAATCCAATAGCCATGACCGCTATTTGATTTTGAGTTGATTTTCTTTGATTTTGGTGGTCTGAACTTCATTTTCTTGATTGAGCCGAGGTTCTCGTCGATCCGGGTCGCAACGACTCGAGTGATATTTTGACCTGATCCGGATTGATCGAATCATTGGTTCAACACACCTTCGAATTCTTTATGTAATATATCAGATCATTAAGTTTCATTTTGAAAACGCTACTAACTATATCTGGTCTATCTGCTGCTTTTTGTCCAGATATAAGTCCTAATGTATTCTCTATTTCTCTCCATTTAGCATTACATGTAAAAGTCATAAACAAATTAGGATGCCCAAAAACTCTACATATTCCCATAGCATCTTGGTAATTTTGAACCATATAACGTGGTCCTCCAGTAAAACTTGCTGGTAGAATGATACGCTTCCCTATGGAATTTCCATCAGAATCCCCTTTATTGACAGCATCTTTAATTCCTTGGTATATCTCCGATCGAAATTCTCTTTGATTATTTCGTATGTAATTAAGTCTATCTTCCTCAATGCAACAGTAAGCATCAACGATATATTGTTGCAGTAAACGACCACCTCTTATGAGAGTCTTACCATCTTCCTCTCATTGTTGTAATCTATAAGCATAAAATTCTCTCATGGATACACGCCCTTGTTTTGAGTTATTTTGAGTATTTGCATTTGCATAGGGCATATCAAGTGTATATCCATTTTCTCCATAGGGAAACAACAAAGGATATTGCATAGCCATAAATGAAGGGTGTAAATCACTTATTCTCTTGAGACCATCACTTTTATGACCAACAATAATATCACGATTTCTTGCCGAACATCCAAAGTCTCCAACAATTAAACCTGCAATTTCGGAAACTATCGGCAAATTGTACTGAGAGTTGCATTCACTCCTACAAACTCCCAATCTTAATTGTATAGTTTCTGTTGGTGCAATAAGTAAACGATCTCGCACCATTCTAAAAGCTTTAACTATTGCATTTGTTTCATCTAACATTTTTTTCAAATTTTCCACAATGTTTAGTCTACATCCTTACTTTCTTTGATACGATCATTCAAGAAATTTATTCTGTTTGAAATTTCATTCTTAGTATCATAGATATACAGTTGAGAGAACTTTGGTTTTTCACCACAAATAGGAAGCAAAGACCCAATACGATGATAGTTTTGCCCACATATCCGAAATATGTAAGGACCAGGCCTACTGTTAACCTCATTATCAATTTTTGCACCCATGGATGAGAAGGTAAATAAAGAATTGTACATTCTTATTCTATCCCGAAATTTGTTTGAGATACTACCTTGTTGACTATCAAGCAGAAAGTTCAGGTAAGTTGGAGTAGGAGGTAACAATGATAACTTTATTTTCCCTTTATTGCAACATAGTGGAAAAGTAGGTTTGTTTGCAAATTTTTTATTCTTTAGACATTCAGCTAACCAAAATATTGCACCACAATACATGCAACAGTAACTCGGAAAACCAAGATCCAATACTGATTGTTTACCAATAATAACCAGATAGTTAGATATACAAAAAAGTAAATTAATCTAAAATATTGAAATAAATATAAAACTAACCTTCAGACGACAACTGGGCGTTCAGACCAATTAAATTACGGGAGATACCATCACATGTAGAAGTACCATACGGTTCTTTCGGAGTATCTAGCATATTTATACCATGGTATGCCACGAAATGTCCTTCTACCTCTTCATCTAAAACTGTATTTGTTTTTTTGCGACTTGTAATACAATTAATTAGCCCATAAGGTATACAATGATGTTTAATTCTTCTTTCTTTAATAAGCTGCATACGTTGTCGTCTATTTTGTCTTTGTCTTTCTAGTTTTTTTATGGTATTAGTGCTTTCTATACACATATTGCTTTTATCTTGTGGAATACACATACATTGATCAAGTGATATATTGCTGCATTTATAGTTGGTACCACATTTCTTCATTTTTTTCATGTAAAATTATTTTCCTAATATATCTATTGTTTCTGTACATTGTTGCAGCATAAGTATTACAAATCTTCGTATTTTCTTCATGTATGGTATATTGTGAAGAAGACGAACTTCCATATAACACATTATCATGTTTTTTATATACAATATTTGCAAAATTATCCATATTTTCTATGCAACTATATTTTCTCTTTCTAGAAGAAGAATTGTCAACCATCTTTTCTTTTTCTAGTTTTTTATCTTTATTTTTCTATTTACTCGTAATCCTAATTGTAACCTGAATCAGACAAACACAACTGTTACACTATATTACATTTCCAAACAATGAAATTAACACATGAATAGTATTTCTTTCTCAATATTAGAGAAATAAAAGGAAGATGAGAAAACAATCAAATTAGTATCCAGAAACAAACAGTATATCACCAAATGGAAAATAAATTATTTCTTAACTGAATTATAAAACTAAATACGTATGAAACCAAGACTTCAGAAGAAGCAAAACATACTTTCAACAATCAGTAGTTGTTAAGAAAATTAAATGGATAAAATAATGCTGAAATCAAACACCAAAAGGAAAGGAATTGAATCTTATTTATTTTTCATCCATACAGACTATAAATATACTACAAAATAAGTTTGCAAATATTGTAATAACATCAGCGATATCAATTCTAACATTTTTAAAATAATCAACTTAAAAAATCTAACACTTCTTATATCCAAGAGGAGAAGTATACTGCAAATATACTACAAAATAAGTTTGCAAATGTTATAATAACATCAGTGATATGAATTCTAACATTCTGAAAAGAATCAACTTAAAAAAATCTAACACTTCTTATATCCAAGAGGAGAAGTATATTTTCACTTGTGTAAGCGAATATTAAAAAGAAGAATCAATATTAGCATGAGGAACATTGTGACATAAGCATAGGAACAATTGAAATCAGCAAGATGGAAAATAAACAAAACACATAAGAAAAATAATAATTAAAAGTTCAACAACTTTTCGAATATAAAAAAGGTAATATTTTTTAATTTACATGGATACAATGGAGCAAAATTTATTGAGTTAACATGTGTGACATCTAACCTCACAGCTAATATATGACATCGCTAACATGTGCTATGGATTAAAAATCTATTACAGTTATGGATGAAACCAATTTTTTGGTGAAACTAAAACATAATTTAACAATCAAAGAGCTCTCGGATAGTTGAATTTATAAACCAATGATGAAATCAGTACCTGATAAAAAGGTCCCAGATTTTGACGATTGTCCCAGATGCAGAATTGAAATATGCTGCGGGGCAAGCATGCATACGTTAAAAGATTTTTTCTTGGGTAACTTGTAGGAAACAACCATATTACATAACATTTCACTATTAAATACCATCATAACGTGCTGGAAAATATCAAAGCTAAAAGTTCAAGCATTATTCGAATACAAAGAGAGAAATATTTTTTTATTTACATGTATACAATAAAAAAAGTAATGATTTAACATGTGGGATAGCTAACCTCACAGCTAGTATATGGCATAGCTAATCTCACGGCTAACCTGATAACCTGATGGTTGATTGTTCTTTAATATGTAATCAAATATTATGTTTTATTTAATTCAGAAATATTGATAATACAAATATGTAGGATATTTTTTTTCACATTGCAACTTTCTTTCAAACATCCATTTCAGCAAATGACATATAATCATGCAATCACATTAAAAAACAACATACAATATCGAACAAAATTCTAAAATAATGGAAAGCAATAAAAATAATTTTTTTTTCAAATCCATCCGTGATCTCTTTTTCATATAGCAATTTTTTTGAAACGGAGTCCTTTTAATCTCTCCACGAACCACATATATGAGTCTACCGACTCATCCTCACAGATATAAAATGCAATGTTAATATCTCGTTTGATCCATCTAAAGTCATGGCAGCCATTTAAAGTACTTGCATATTTTTCCTTTAGATAGCATCCATCTACTCCAAGAAAAGGCATGGACCTATTCATGAACCCTTCCTTTGACGTGTTAAAACATATACAAACTCTTAGAAACATGTCATCTTTTCCCAAGTAACCACATAACTATTCTTGATTACATGTTAAAAAGTACCCATAATCATAATCATGTTCACGGGGAAAAAAGGAAGAAAAGTAAAATTACAAAATTCGTGTATGCATCAGAAGGCCAGCTATATGTGTATATGTGTAAATACATGTTATAAAAAAAGAGTTAAGGTATATCGAATACAAATTTCAGATATATTTGATAGGAATAATAGACTTGTTTTACTTTAGACTCCTCCGCAACAAACAAAACAACCAAATATCAACAGCATGAAAGTACATAGGATGAAAAATTTAGAGATATTTGATAGCGACAATAGAATTACATTTGTTTACAAACATCCTCAACGAATAATCCACGGCATGAAAGTAACTCAGACGAAAACTCCAGACACGTAAGATAAAAACATTAGACTTACTTCTTTTTACATCAATCCGAAGCTGGTGCGGGAGTCCACGCAAAGATCTATTACATCAATCCGAAGCTGATTTAACAGTCTAAATATTACTGTAATCAACATGTTCTAAATGGAGGCCATAGGAGTCTTTTCTGACAAAATTCGAATGACATATAGGAGGGATATATAGATGAATATACATGATGGTATTTTTGAAAAAAACATCTGAAAATGGGGCGGAGGCATCCTCATTTAAACCTACAAATAATGGATATATATGTTATAATATCTTATCCAATTTAAAATCTAGACACGAATACAATAATGGAGTTGCATACCTTACAGATATTGAAAATCACAGATGACATCCTTATCTTGATTTTGAATCCCACTTGATTTTTATGGAAGAAATGGGGTTGTTCCTGCTCTATTTTCCTATATTTTTATTTTTATTTGCAAAATATCACCATGTATATTCAATATATATATATATATATATATCTCCTATATGTCATTCGAATTTCATCAGAAACAGAGACTCACGTACCCTCCATCATAACAGGTAATTTTAACGGTCTAAACATTATTGTAATCGACTTGTTTTAGATAAAGGGCATAGGAGTCTCTGTTTCTGACGAAATTCCAATGACATATAGGAGGGCTATATAGATGAATATACATTGTGATATTTTTAAAAAATAAAAAACACCCGAAAATAGAGTGGGGGCAGTCCCATTTAACCCTTTCTATTCATCATTTTGAAACGTGAGATTCGGAAAGGTGGGGAGATTTTTTTTTACTCGATACATACCTTCTAGTACAAACCACCTCAATTTATTTGCTTAACGGAACCAAAAAATAGCAATAAATTTTTAATTCTATGAAATAAAATAAAAACATGGTTATAGAATTGTATACACGTACCCCATAACTTACATCTAGAATCAAAAGAAATATAATATGATATCTTGAATGTAAATATCTATCATATGCACAAGAATTCCTTTTCATCGAATTATACGAATACCGTGAAAATATTAGGATTAATAAAAATAATTAATAGACATAATGAAGAAACTTTTTGTGGAAAGGATCAACTCCTCTTATAAACAATATTAACAAAAACGATTAATTACATGAAAGAGACATGGATGAGGAGAGGAGAGAGACACGTAAGAGAGGAAAGTTAGAGGGAAGAGAGACGTTAGCGAGTGGGAGGAAGCAATTATGTGAGAATTAACAACATGAGGGAGAAGCCCCTAATAATAGAAAGAGAGGGAGAGAAAATGAGGAAGGGAGGGGGGATAAGTGAGACCGAGAGTGCATAGGAAAGGAGAGTTTAGAGAGAGCCAGGTGTTGAAGTTTTGAAAGCTGGAAGAGGAATCCAGCTTTAGTATATTTACTCGATAGATATTAGATACATTTAATGAAGGGCCCAATCAAAGGACGTGCCATGGCTCCCATGGTATATGCTAATCCACCCCTGTTTGGATACTATTCCTGGAACAAGATTTAAGGTAGATCCGTGCAATAGATGTTATATATTTAATTATTGCTACTTTAAGCCGGGCACTGCCCCTCATGGATTCGAATGTTAACAAATATGACATTTGGGGCCCCCGGTCGCTCTCCCTCCTCCCCACCCAAACCACCCCATCCACCCCCCCCCCCCCCCCCAAACCCCAGTCGGGGCCCCTAACAAACCCTCCTGGAGAGACGTCCGTGGAGGACCGTCGCCCTATCATACATCTTCTCGTAGTATGGTCTTTTGCCCTCCTTCAATCGTCGATGGAGAGGAGGTGACCTTCGTCTCAGAGGAGGAAGCTCGTTCCCTCGACCAGCAATGGGAGAAAACCCTGGTCGTCTTTTACGTCCTGGGTAAGTCTCCCTTCGTAAATTGCTTCTCTCCTTCATCGATCGAGAAAGTTTGGAACCCTACGGGGGTCTACTCACTCTACCCCTATCCCAATAACTTCTTCTACCTGAAGCTATCCTCTGAAGAAGACTGCAGTCGAATCCTTGCAGGTGGGCCCTGGTTATTCCAGGGTAGATTCATGGTCCTTGGACTCTCTAGGAAGCCACACTATGCCTTGAAAGGGAATTACTCACTGAGATACCGCCCTGGGTTCGATTCCATGGCCTATCTTTAGGCCACTGCTCATATGTCATCCTCAATAAGCTCGCGAGTTTGTTGGGTACCCCCTTATTCATGTATGCGGCCACTGCCTGGGTCGCAATGATGGCTACGCCAGATGCTGTATTTCAATCCATGCCTTAAAAGATATCCCAAAAATTGTTCCTCTGGTTTTCTTCTCAGGTAAACGCCATTTGGTAGGAGTGGAACTTGCATGGTCTCCTCCTCGTTGCTCCATGTACGTCTCTTTCAACCACTCCTCAAGAAATTGCGCCCTTTTCCTAGTCACCCCTCCCAGTGCTTCTCTCGCCTCCCAACCCACCCACCCCCCTAACCCACTTTCCCTCTCCCACCCCCCGCCGCCAACCCTCCCCGAAATCAAACCCCCCCTACATCCTGCATCAACCATTCTTGGGTCGGTCCTTGCTACTGGCGCTGCTGGTCCGACCCCTCCTCTGCATTCTACCCCCCTGCATCCTGCATCAGCCACTATAGGAGGGAAGGCATCCTCCTCCAGTCGTCACCCTGCCCAGACCGGGCCCGCTTCGGCAGCTAACTCGAAGGCCAAGATGCCATCAAATAACGATCCTGGGTTTGATTTAAACTCCCCCTGGATGACATAGCCAACGATAAACCTACTGCTCAGGGTCCAGAGGACCTCCCGGAGACAACCCGGTTGGGATTTCTTCTTCTCACAAAAAGAAATGTATGCCTAAAGGTTCTTCCAAAAATTCAGGGCAAATGCAACCCCTTCCAAGTTGTGGCTAATGTCTATCTCAGTCTGTAACACCCGTGGGCTGAACAAGCCCCACAAGGTACGATCCCTCTTGCGTGAACTACGGAGTAAGAATGCAGAAATCATTGGGCTGCTTGAGACCAAGATCAAACATGAAAGTAGAGTGAAGTTTGTTGACCTCGTCCCCCCAGGTTGGGACCTCTGTCATAATGATACGCCTTTGGGTCGTATCTATTTCCATTGGAATACCATATGTTGGACTTGTTCCCCGCTTGCAATCAGCCATCAAGCCCTCTCCATGTCCTTCTTGAACAAGGGTGGTTGCTCTATCACTATTTCGGCAGTCTACAGTGCTAATTGCCCCTCCCAACGTAAGGATCTTTGGATCCACCTCTCCACCCTAAGCTAGAGAGTCCATGACCCATGACTCGTTAGTGGGGACTTCAATGTGATGTGTGCGTCCTCGGAAAAAAGAGGAGGATGTTTACCACATAGGGATCATATGAGCGATTTCAACGATTTCATAGACTGATGTTACCTACTGGACCTGCCCACTTGTTGTAATATGTGGTCTTGGTCCAACTCCTTAATTGGGCCCTCGAGAATCGCAGTGAGGTTGGATCATGCTCTTGTGAATCTAAGTTGGCAATCTCAATTCTTGCAGGCCAAGCTCATTTACTCGCCCCTGGCCATGAGAGACCACCTGCTTCTTATTGTTGCTCTAGCCCACAGCAATTTCCGACCCAAGCCCTTCAAGTACTTTGACTACTAGGCTGGCCGCAATGGTTACTTGGAGGAGAACCACAGGGGATGGGAGACCCCTACAGTTGGTGTCAACCCTCTTTTTTGACTGGTTCAAAAATTGAAGAACATCAAGTCCTCCCTTAAAGCTTGGGATGCCGAAGAAACCAATGTTTTCTCCAAAGTTAACCTTGCCAGGAAATTCCTCAATGCGGTAATGAGGCTCTCGCCTAAGACACGCTTGACCCCTTCCTCTCCCATCTTGAAATTTATGTGAAGCTCTATCTAGAGGGGCTTGATTTGGATCTCGAATAGGCTTGGAAACAAAAGAGCAGGGTTAATTGGATTAAACTCGGTGATCAGAACATGAAGTTCTTTCACATCTCCGCCAAGAGGCGGGTCTCGAGGAATCTAATCCACACCCTCCTGGATACGCATGAAAAAGTTATTGATGATCCTGCGGAGGTCTCCACGGCTGCCATCAAACACTTTGAATCCCTTCCTAGCTCTGCACTCTCGCACCCCCAAATGGCTGCCCCTCCTCTATCGAAGTTTCTACTATCTAGTTCGGCAACTTCGTGGCTCGTTAGGCCGTCTAATGAGGAGGAAATTCAAAAAGCTCTAAACTCTATCTCCTCCTCTAAAGCTCCAGGTCTGAATGGCTCCAATGTTGGTTTCTTTAAACGCCACTGGAATTTGGTAAAAACAACCTCTACTTGGCCATGTAGTTCCTTCATCATGGTGGCGGCGTGGTTATGGAGGTGAACCATACCTTCCTAACCTTAGTCCCAAAGGTCACCTCGCCTATGGACTTGGGAGACTTCCGCCCCATCACCTGTTGCAACACTATATACAAGATTTTTGCTAAGATGCTTGCCTCTCGCATAGGGCTGGTGCTCCTCACTCTGATCTCCCCTAGCCAAACTTCCTTCCTCAAGGGCTGTCACATTAGAGATAATATCATGCTGGCCCAAGAACTCCTATGGGGCTTTGATAAAAGGTCGTCTCGCAACAAGGCTTGCCTAAAAATCGACCTCACAAAGGCCTTTGACTCTATGGAACACTTCTTCGTCCTGCAAACCCTTAAGGACATGGGTTCGGTAGCACCTGGGTTAGTTGGATGTCCAACTGTATCTCGACTTCCTACTCTGTATTGGTTAATGGCTCACCTCACAGCTTCTTTCGTGGTACTCGTGGTCTAAGACAGGGTGACCCTCTCAGTCCCTTGCTATTCACGATAGAGATGGAATCGCTCTCCTCCCTTGTTAACTCCACCTAACGCACTGGTTTACTTAAGACGATGGGTAATGGTCGCTCCTCCCCATCCCACCTAATTTATGCAGATGATCTCCTTTTCCTATGCAAGGGGACTGATTGCTCACTAATGGCTATCAACAACCTACTTGATCCTTCCAGGACATATCCGGTCTTCAACTCAATGCAAGGAAAAGCAAGCTCTTTCGTCCTAAGCACTTCCGCCATGACTTCGGTACTACCTTGCAGCTCGGCATCCTGAGGAAGAGTCTCCTGTTCATTTACCCTGGGCTCCTGTTGGCCTCTAGATACGGATGTAGCCATGACACGAGGTTGTTAGAGGACAGGGTCAAGAGCTCATTTGATGGGTGGAAAGCTAAGGCCCTCTCGTTCGCTGGTCGCCTTCAATTGTTAAAATATGCCATCCCTAGCATCACTTTGTACTGGGCTGTTGGTTGTCTCATTCCTTCCTCCTTCATCAAAAGAATTGATATGCTTTATGCAGACTTCCTCTGGGATCGTAAGAGGCATGATATTGCTTGGTCCAAGGTTTGCCTACCAAAGGCTGAGGGCCACATTCATGCGAAGGAAATATCCCTTACATTACACCTTCTGGGAAGCCCTACCCACTAGATCAGATTCCAAATGTTGGCGGGCCATGTTGAACTCTTGGACTATTATCAGGAGCGTGATTTTTGGGGATGCCCCCCCCCCCCACCCCCCATACTTGGACTAGTAGCACTACAGATCATCTTGCAAGATTTAACATATGCCCTCATTCCTCCAGTTACCTCTGTTTGGTTGAACCGGAAACACACTCTCACCTATTCTTCGCATGACTGTTGGCCTCGTCCATCTTGCAGAACGCATGCAGGTCACTCAATCTCCCCCTACCACCCCCATCGTCTAATCTCTGTGACCTTCTGTCCTGGTATGCAAACATCCCAACCCTTGCGTCCCGTGACAAATTTAGCTCTTGCTTGCTATTACTGTATGGACTATTTGGAAAGAAAGAAATCTACATTGGTCCTCAACTTGCTCTGAACCTACAGCTACGACGATTGTGAACGCACTTGTAGTCTCCATCTGTGAAAATGCCCACCTGCTAAATCTGTAAGTGGTGCCCCAGTTTTTTACTACTCCCGGGTCAATTTCTGAGCCATAGAAACGCACATGATGCCTTGTTATACTAGTTACTCTTGATACATTGTAAACATAGCTGATAGTTTGTAATTGTTCATTTTTGGGGAATACAATTTCTTACTTATCATAAAAAATATGACATTATTGGTATCTAAAAGAATAGAAGCTAGTTTTGTAATTAATACGATCCTTTGTTGCACATTTAATATTGAAAGATACGGAAAGGAGTACCATCCATAACTACCCTATCCCCCTTTGTTGCACATTTAATATTGAAAGATACGGAAAGGAGTACCATCCATAACTATCTCATCTCAAAATCGACAACTGGAAATATGAGTAGTCTAGTTGTTTTGATTAAATTCTCAATTAATTTTTGGTTTTTCAATAGGATTTATAGATATCACGGTTTATTTATACATAATATATTTTTTCTAAAGTTTTCATCCCGTTGTATAGTCTTAATTCTTATGCTATTACGTTATGTGACAAATTTCTCCAATTAAGGTTACAAACTTGTGATGTTCATCCAGGCTTCATGATGGTAATTGTAATTATCTTATGTATATAAATTTAATCAAATTAACCTTTTTATATATTTATTGGTGATATATTTTGTTTTTTGAGTTTTTTAAAATATGTTCTTGATAATAAAAGTGGTGCCAAATTCAACCATCCAATTGACATCAGTGCCCCACCGTAATAAAATCTGGGTCCGCCAGTGATAGCTGCGATGCCCTGACTCTTTCTGTATGGCATGCATGGCCACTCTTTTTGTATCCAACTACTGAAATACTGAGACGTTGGAAACACACTTGATTACAACGTGATTAAATAAAATTAAGGAAAGTGAGACGAAGATACGCAGTATCGTAAGTAGCAAGGCACGCCTATTGCATAAATAAATTAATTAAATTCTGATGCCTATAACTAAGCCTCCATTCAATAGAACCATGCCAAGTCCACCCAGAGTTGTATAAGCTATTAGTTCAGTTGCATGATCTAACGATTGAGAAGATGGAGTCTAGGGTTTCCAAGTATTACTTTTTTGCAGTGACTGTAGCAGCGTTGGCGACGGTGGTGGCGGTGGGCATTCACGTTACGGAGAGTCAGGAATTTGAAAGCCGGCGACGTGAATTACGGGGTGGGGCGGCGGCGGCTGTGGATTTAGCGTCCACTTCGGATTCAGCGGAGGTGGAGCTGGCGCCGCCCCTTCCATGATCATTTCTGCCTTTCTCTGCATGTGTTGGTTAGCGCTCCTTTGCTTGTGAACCCTCTCGTCTGGCGGAACGGAATCGAATAAGAGAGGAATCTCGACCTCCAATCGAATCCGCTTGTGTTTATGCGTGCTTGCTTGTGTTTATTTTGTTTGCGCGAGTACTGCAAGGTTATTATGCTTGTTTGTGTATACTTGGTTTGCTCGTGTATTACAATGTTATTTTTGGTATGTCCAGGAAACTGTTGTAATTCTGTTCATTTTCATATATATATATATATATATATATAGGGGGGGGGGGTTAATGGGGCTGCTCCCTTAGGGGCAGCCAACATGGCTGCTCACATGTCATTTGCGGCATTTTTTTATTTTTTTCAAAAAATATCGCCATGTATATTCATCCCTATATCCCTCCTATATGTCATTCGAATTTCGTCAGAAACAGAGACACCTATGGCCTCCATCTAGACGGTCATTTTTTAACGGTAACATGATTTTTTAAATCGACACCATCTCGATGGAGCCCGTAGGAGTCTCTGTTTCTGACGAAATTCAAATGGTATATAGGAGAGATATAGGGATGAATATACATGATTTTATTTTTCAAAAAAAATAAAAAAACACGCCGAAATAGGGGGCGGGGCAGCCCCATTAAATCCATATATATATATATGGGAAAATGGAGTATGCTGTTGTAGCCAACTTACATGCTCCCACCCCTTTTTCCCTGTATTTTTCCTTTTTTCTGAAATGAAATCTATTGGAATTTAGATCACAATATATCATCATGGTGTCATTCAAAATTCAACTTAATTCGAGACTTCTATCCCCTCCATCAAGACTGTCAAATTTTAACGGTCTCAGAATTGTTGAAATTGACTCCTTCAGATGGAGGGCATAGGTGTCTCTGTTTCTGATGAAATTTGAATGGCATATTAGAGGGATGTAGTAATGAATATACATATTTTTTATTTCCAGAAAAATAAAAAAGTAGAGGGAATATAGGGGTACTCCGAGAGAGTAGCCTCATTTAACCCATATATATATATATAGATAGATAGATAGATATAAGAATTTACTTGTTGTAGAATTCTACAGTGATCTTCGTGTTTCTATCCACTCGGTTAAGATGTGTCGATTAAACTATTAGAGAGGATGAAGGATAAAATAAAACAATACAAAACCATCCAAAATCTATATCAAATTCCTTCCGTCCGCCATCTTGTTTTCTTTTGCCTTCGTAGAAGAACCACAAGTCCAAGGAAAAAACAAGGGTTCAAATCTTCTGTATCGCCATGTTGACGTGGAACTTCTTCTTGCATGCGGTTCATGAAGCTGATGACGTCGATCGAGGAGGAAGCGGCCGTGGCTCATTGCCATGGGGTTGCAACTTAATTTCAGAGATGCTGATGTTAGGCATTACGAACACCAGAAGATCTTAGATTGCATTATTCTGTAGGTTGAAGGATGAAAGTGATTCAATTCCACAGTTCTCACTACGTAGAACCTAACAGCTGCATGTGAAGTTGAACCACAAGGACACGAAGAGCACACGAAGATTCAGAACCTTACGAGCTCAAGCTTCTAAGTTCTAACTCCCATCCAGTTAGTATTTTCAAGCAATTTCTATTAATATAACTAAATATATAGACACGGATACGTAATAAAAGGAATCAAAGCAAATCAGAAGCCAGTAGCATGACAGTTCTGTTTATTTTAGCATCGATATGGGACGAATGTTTACAGCTGAGCAATTTAATTGTAGTGTCGCGTAGTTTTCATGTGTTTGAACATTTAACCTGCACGCTTTGTAAATGATGTTTTCATGTTTGAGCATTTAACCTGCAATATATGTGCTTCAATTTGAAAGAAAGAGTAACTTTAACCCATTTATTCTCGTTTATCATACGTGAATCGAACAGTTATACTATCTTCTTTAACAATTAATCTTGTAATAATAAGAGACGAATCGCACATCAAATTGGATCTGTTTGTATTGAGAAAATGTTTACTTCCGTGTTTTTGGTTTCTTAATTGTAACTACTTAAGTGAAAAACATTTTTTAATTCTTTAAAAAAATGTGGATACGGATACATTTATATCATTTCTATTGAAGTGTAGTCATAGTGTGGATAAGGTCACTCACCGACCATCATTAAATTTTTCAGTTTATATTCCAGTTTTGCCCTTTCTTTAAATAATGATATCACTCATATGTGGCAGTATAAAATTCCAAATGCTACCTGAATCTCGGATTCGTCTACCTAAAAGCCATAAATTGAGCACGAAAACGAGTAAAAACATAATCATTTGCAATTATTTTTTTATCATTTCCATGTGTATTGTCAATATTGCATAATTATCACAAAAATCTTAAAATATAAAATCTGAAAATTGGGACATATGTACTTGTACATACTGACCAGAAAAATAAGAAATGATTGAGCAACAAGCCCACGTATTTCACCTAACATGCTGACCGAGTCGACAAACAAAAATAAAAAAAACTAAGAAATCATAAAAATATGCATCACATGTGTAAATATGTATACATATAGTACAATCTTCGCCTATTTTTAATAAATACAAGTTAACTCTTATTAACATGAAACCAATTATGTTGTCTATATATAACGAACATTATGTAAAAATACAAAAAATTACTAACATCTATATATGGTAGATAAATCGAAACTCTAGTTTCAATCTGCTTGAGTTGAAAAGCTGCATACCTCACCCATACAGACATTGATGAAACTGTACTCACTTTTGAAATATTGAACATTCAATTATTTTCAGAACAAGACTAACTCCAAAAGAATCAGAATTAATGTGTGAAACTTGAGGTTTGAGACTCTATTTGTCACGACCCGTCCCTCTTATCCGAGACGAGCGCGACAATAACCTAATTATAAACCTCCTTTCGTATCATTATTCTATTATAATCTTTAGTCATTATTCGTAAAAAAAATTCGACAGAGTTTCCTCTATAATATGGATCTCCCAACCGCAACTTGTTCCTGAAATATTATCCATCATATCTATAAAATCATCCATCACCAAGCTTTAGAATTCCGACCAAGATCTCATCGAGCTATTGAAAATAAAGTGACATCTTCTACATTTCTATATTCACAAAAGTTCCACATGTTCAGTCCAACTATCCATTTCTTCATATACACACAAAATCCACCACTCTATTTCTGTCAAATAGTTCCTCCAAGCTTCATGTTCAAGATTTATCTGTAGTAATATAACAATAGAATGGTGAGTCTAAACCCATAAAAGAGCTTAGACCCAGCGAGTGGATCTCAAGCTTTTGATAAACTACTTTATCAATATAACTTGCATTGTATCAAATAATTCTTTGCTAGAGAACATATAAAAAAATATCTGCATGAATCAACATGTATCATTGAATAATTATGACATGAATTAACATTTAAAAATCTTGACAATCTTACCATATCATATTTAATGTCACACTACCCCAACATGTCGTACTAAGTCATGAACCGTGTAAAATTGTCTAGGGAGAGAAACTCAACCCAAGACCGTGAAAATCTTAGCATTTCATGTTAATGGTCCCAAAGACCGAGTACATTTCGCATACGGCCCAAAGTCCATTAGTATACGAAATGTGGGCCCAAATCCCTCCTGAGTCACAAGGAGTAGGCCATAGGTATACCACGAGGATATACCTACCCCAACATGTAGTGACTTGTTCATGACTTTTCTGGGGAGTAGGCCATAGTGTGCATTGTTCTCGTATTATATCATGGAAAAATCTTGACAACATATCCTGTAAAACTTGCATCTATATATCTTGACAAATTTCATAAATCATAAAATGCATCTGTATTGCAACATGAAAATCATAATCAAACTTGGTAAATAAAATGCCAGGTAAACTCACATGCACATTAATTACAGTAAAGACCTTCATAAACATGGAAATCTTGTAGAATCATTGCTATAAAATTTAGCGAAATCTAACTAATTTTTATAGAAAATATGACTTGGAACCACTCACCTAAGGAAAGAGCTCAACAGAATACTTTGTGGACTAGTTATCAACTTGCCTCTATTTATCCATCTTAAGCCTTCCTCTTCCCATTCACATCTTAGATCACGTTTCCTAAAGTTCATAAATGTTATAAATATATATGTATCTCATATCTAACAAGATTAAAATGCAAATGTAATCCTAACTTGATGTTGATTTTGGTTATATAGCATGTCCTTGTTCTCCGAATATATATATATATAATAAGATTCAGTCAACGGTATTTATTATAAAGAAATTACAATCAATGTTTAGATTTTGAATTCTTTTCTTGTACATTATGCTAACTATTTACGCAGAGATAAAGATATCCTTATTTTGCTATAAGATGGTTATGTATAATAGTGATAATCAGGGAAATCGAGGGCCGTACGGTTTCACAAGGCGAAATCGCAGTCGGTGTATTGACCGCTCAAAAATCCCTAATTAATCAACAATGAACCCACAATATATAAATCAGGCAATGACAAACAAATGTGGAGACAAATTTATTTTTAACTCTACATAGAAGATGTATAGGTGTAAGTATGTAGAGGTCGAACACAGGGAGCACACAGGATAGATCAAGCAAATGCAAAAAGTGTGTGATGTGATTAAGTGTCTACAAATATGCAATTTTTTGTGGGTTTTTAATTTTTAATTTTTCTTTTTTTATTTTTAATTTTTTTATTTTTGCATTTTGATTTTTAATTTTTTATTTTATAGTTTCTTTTTATATTTTATATTTTTTTATATTTTCTTTTTCAATAATTAGAATATATATACACTATAAGAAAAGAGGGAATAAGGTATTTATAAAAATAAGTAAAAATAGTAAAAATTAGGAAATAAAATGTTTTTGGTCTTTTTATGATTTTATGACGTTTTTGTGATTTTTGAAATTTTTCTAAATTTTTTTGGTATTTTTAAAAGTCAAAATACAAGAAAACAGTGAATAAAGGTTCTTGCCGAAATTAAAATGAGGATTAAAAATATGAAACAGTATCCAAAATTTTTCCAAATTAATTTTAAATTAAAGATAACAAAATAAAGAAAATTTAGGAAAAGAAAACACAATTTTTACATTTTGCATGAATTTTATAAATTTTTATGAAGATTTTTGGGGTTTTATAATTTTTATGAGTTTTCTTTTGTAATTTTTAGTGGTTTTTGGTGAAGTTAGAACACACTAAAATAAGCAAAATATATTTTTTTGAATTTTTTCTGATGTGTTTTATATTTTTTATGGATTTTATACTGTAAACAATGCTGAAAGTGGTTGTTTTTTATTTTTAATAAATATTAAAATGCAATAAATATGAAAAATAAAAATATGTCGTGAATGTCCAATGCAGCAGGAACTTAAGTTGATTTTTGGGGAATTTTTGGGAGTTTATAAATGCATGCAAAAAATACTAGAAGCATAAAGAAAATGCATACATGCAGGGGTATTTACGTAAATAGTAAAACATCCAGGGGCTTATGCACAAAAACGCCAGAAATATATAATGCAATAAAGAACTTTCTGGACCACCATGCAATAAACAAACCACGTGGGAGCCCCCTGCAAAATGCCCAAACGCACGTGACGAGCGTGTGCGCCAGGCAGGGACCAAAATGCAAAAAGATATAGTTCGAGGGGCGTCCTTGCAAATAATACAGAAATTGTAAAGGCAGATGAAAGATTTTAAGTTCTACTTAATAAATACAAATAACTGCAGGGTAGGGTCCGCAAAATTACCCCGCTATCACGCGCATCCAACGGCTGCAAAGATCTCACTAATGCCACGTGGCGACGCCGCAGGAGCCGATAACCCTTCGCAGCCTGCGGCCCAGATCAGAAGATGGGTGAAGATCAGACGGTTCTGGGGCGTGCGTGATCCAACGGTTGAAGGGCGGCCTGGAAGAACTGGAGCAGATCGACGGTGCCGAGGCGTGAAGGAAGAACACGACGATGACTCAGCCTAGGTGACTTTGGGGCTCCAAAATCTTCACGCCCGGTGCGTCTCTCTCCCCTCCGATGAGACCGAAAGCGTCCTGGGACCTTCCTCTGGTGGACGGTGGCTTCAAAATGCCCGAGAAGTGGCCTGAGCACCACCGCGGCGTGGACGACTGAAGGTGGCTCCATGAGGTCGGCCTTCGATAAAAACCGAGCCCAGAAGGTGGCTCTTCGACACCTGAACCCTACAAAGAACGCGCAAGGTGACAGTAGAGGGTTCCAGAAGCGACTACAGGTGATTGGATGGCGAAGGTGGTGGTTTGGAGTGGATGATGGTCGCCGGAGCTCTTGAGCTGCGGCGAGATGTTCGATGGCGAGATGTATGCTAATTAATCGATTAAACAACTAACTAAAGCCACGAAATAAAACCTAAGAGTATCAGCTATCTAACGACGAGAAAGTGGACAGAAGACGAGTAAAAACAACCTCAAATGGTTAATGACTTTAACTAAGAGCAAAAGAGACTAATTTTTTAATCGGTATAACCAAATCATTTGTAAGATTTAATGTACTTTCTAGAATTTGAACTAGCACCTAACCAGTCCAAGACCTTTTTCATATTACATGTAATACTAAAAACATGCTCCTTTTGTTTCACAGCATTTCAACACATTGCTCGACTTTAGTTCCACTCACCATTTCAACACTTATCTTCAAATTGAAAATTAACCATCACTACCTCTTCCAAATCGAGTGCAAACTATTTAAGAATCCCTAAGGGGAATAATGTCATATAATTTTGAATCCACCGTTGTTATTTAAAATCCTTAATACTTCATTTATTACGAACATATATATAGTCCTACGATTTTAACTCTATAACTTTATTTGTTGCAATTCTTCACTAACCCTGATCATATATTGTGGTTGTACCGATGTGAAGTCCAAAACACCCAATTCAAGTTTCTTTAAATTTAAGAACTATAAAAGCATCGATGAGAAATGGACTTTCAACCTCTTTGCATAATGAAAAGGCATGTAAATAGTTTTTTATTTAAGTGTCATTATATATGTATTATATGTTAGTTTACGTTTCTTTACCAAAACTTAGGTGTATGTCTCAGCCTCCTCGAGGCTTACAGGGGGTGGTTTTGAAAGGTGGTCGAAGTGGCGTGAAGATCGAGAGATAGTGGTCAAACGAGAAAGATCTGGGAAGATCTAATAGGTCGGCGTGGATCATGGTACTACAGTAGACAAATCTCATGAAGGTACCCTCCTCCCTCGAGCAACGGTTTGATGGCGAAAAAATCAAGAAAAGAGGGTCACGGGATGTTCTGACACGGGGCGCAGGGCTAGGACCAGGGAGTTGACCGGCGGGTCAACTTCCCAAGCCACCTGGTTGGTCCACGTGGACCAACCAGGAAAATCCCTGGAAAAAATAATGCTAAAATCAATTAAAAATAGCAAATCAATTTATTATTTTTTGGTTATTAAATAAAAAATGTTTATTATTTTATAAATTATTTTATTGTAATTTTTTATTTTTTATAGGTATTAATTTATAAGTTGCCTTTTATACCCTTTATATGTTTATGTATCTATATATTTTATTGTTTTATTTTTATTTTGTTTATTTAACTTAATTATTTTTGTTTATTATTTTATAAATTTATAAAGTATTTTTATACACTTAAAAATATTTTTATTTTATTTTTATGAAGTGTTTTGTATATTTAATAAAATAGAAGTGTTAATTGTACAGGTGTAAGTATAGGTATTATACATATGTATGCTTTATACAAGTATTTTTATTTTATATTTCTTTTGTCTTTTTATTCTGATTTTAATATATAAATATATTATAAGTAATATCCACAAAATTATAAAAATATAAAATTATAAAAATATTGAATAAATAATAAAATGAATGTTTTAATCTGTACAAGTATACAATAGGGGTCCAAAACTCAACTTTCAAACCGTAGCTCCGTCAAATGCGAAACCACCTCCATTAAATAGCTTATTTTAAATTATATACAATTAAAGGTCAGTTTGACGCATTTGGAGTTTTTATTTGGTAGATACTGGTCTGGGAAGTTAGGATTCTGGAATTTTATTCAAACCATAACTTTTTATCTGTGCATTATTTTTGAGTGAAATCAATTTTGTATTTTTCTTTATTTAATTATCTCTAACTTCCATGTTTAAAGTTTCTTTATTTGAAGTATAAAAAGTGGAACCAAAAATAGGTCCAAAAATGAATAAAGAATGAATTAAAAACAAAGCTCTTTTTCTTGTATTATGGCCCTTATCTCCCCCTACTTTATTCCTTGTCGACCTATTCATCAAGAAGCCTAGGTCTCCAAGTTTCGGGTCATAAAATATTTACAATATTTTATTCTTTTTCTTTTTTTCTTTATTTTATAATTTTGACTTTAAAAACTGTATTTTATACACTATTTACACAATCATGCATGAATGCTAAAATGCCTAAATTAAGCCTATTTACATGCATTTACTAGGGTTTTTAAGGCCAAAATGATAGAATAAAGATGATGAAACGTAGATTCATCAAATAGCCCATAAAAAATATTAGATATAGTTACGCATCCTGCATGGATATCCATTTATCATTCCATTAGTAGTTCTATCACCTTTCTTTTTTTTCCTCAGTAAACCCTAATTACAAGCTTAGCTAATTGAAAATTTAATACAAAAGTGATTAGATGTTGCACGCTTAGAACAGGGCAATATGATGAAATCTCTCTCTCTCTCTCTCTCTGAACGCCATCCACATATATTTTAGAGGACCATTATATAATTCATAGTCAAAACTTCCATTTAATACTTGGGTATACACATATGTTCCCTTAACAGGTACTGATTGTAATATATTACACCCATCATATTTTATTTCCCTTATTTTATTTGAATAATTACTAACTGTATCGATTAATCCCAACAAACCGTGGTGTGTGTATATGAAAGCATCTAAGAAAATTATTATGATTTATTTTTAGCTTCCAACATTAGAGCTAATTAAATATTTATGATATGTTACCACATGCTTCCTTGATGACAGATCCGTATGCTTTAAAAAGGAAAACAAACATGTAACAACACTATAAGGATAAGGGGTCTTACATATAGCAAGCCTTGCCTTCTCCAGAACGCGAAGGTCGCAACTCAACTTCTTTTCTCCAGTACCTAAAACCTAGCCGGTGATGCTTCCCCACTCTGTCTCCGTCCCCCTTTTATTTGCTCTCACATGCAAGGTTCATGCATCCTACATGTTACACGTGCACCTTAAAAAGAGCACCGATCTAGACCTTGCGTTATCATGTCCTCAAAATTATTGCTAAAATCCCTACGGATATTTCAGGAATTTCCCAGTATTCCTATCACATAAAGCATCGCATATGACTGTGATTACATTAGAGTATTACAAGAATACCCCTGTCATTGCTTACGTGCATGTGTATTGGCACCCCCATATTGCATGATATGTATAAATATATTTAACTTGCATATCATTAATATCCGTATATTATAGATGTGCATAACATAGATATGCCTGTTCATCTAGGTTATGTCAATAGATACCCATGTCCAATCTGCTCTCCCATTCATTCTATATGTGATGCAACCCTATTTGCAGGCTTAGTGTAATTATTTTTTTTTCAAATACGAATATTACAACACTCCATGCCACACTGAATCTAAATATCACAAAAGTATAATGGAAGTACATGGTGATTTTATTCTTTATATATCGTAGACTTTTGGTTGAATATAGTATAAAGAATTTTCCGACATGTATAGTACATTGCTAATTTTCAAAAACATACACACACACACACACACACACACACACACACACACACATATATATATATATATATACATGATAATCGTGTATATATTTACATGATAATCGTTTCACCGTCTAATAAAATATTACAACTAAAATCTTAAGTTGATATTAAATTGTATAATGTAGAAACAGTGTATTGAAAACTTATATCGTACAATGGTATTGAGATGAGAACATTTTAATTGTACTCTAATAATGCAGTACATTACACTATTATATATAGTGCAACTATACATTCAGACTCACGCCATTTCATGTACAAATCTTCCTCTTTTGGAGTTATTTCTATTTGCATATGTTACCTTATTTTGTAATATAACAAACAAAAAAAAGTAAATTCCAAAAAAGTTGTTAAAATCGATCAAATGTGGCCCTTAAATTCAAATATGTATGCCATTGTTCTTATTTTCTTTTTTTCGCATTTATAAAAATCTAAAAAATAGATAATATGTAAATGTTATAGTATTAATATATCAGCATATAATATGTGTCTACTATTATGGAAAGAATGAGTATTTTATTATTAAATGCCATAAAATTTATTTTTTTAAATACTTGATTTCGTTTTAGGGTCTACATAGTAGATCTACAACTTTTATTTTGGATTCGGTTTCTATTTCTTTTGACTTTATTCCTTTTTTGATTGAGCCAGATGTCGGGCTTTCACTAGCCCACCTATTCCCACTAATCTGTCACCCAAACGAGGTGGGCATTGGTCAAAGCCCTCCAAAATTGTTCTCTCATTGGCTCATCTTTGCCAACCCAGTCCAATTTATTGAGCATTCGGGTCACCTCACTCTTCCTTATGCATGTGAATTCCCCCACCTTTTCACCTCCACCCTATGGAAGAGGATCGTCTACTATAAGTGGGTTACAATAGAACTCTCCTGCAGCTTGCCGGATGCATACCACGTGTGAGAACGGGATCCGACGACGGAAACTGCCCTAAAATGAAACCCTACCCGCCCTAAAACTTCCTTCTCCCCAGACTCCTTCCTCCCTAAATGTCATCTGCCTTAGACCCATCCCGACGCCTCCCTCTTCCCCCAACGCCCCCACTCATCGGCGTGCACCCGTCTCGCCAACCTCCCTCCTCCCCCAATGCCCTCCCTCCTTAGCATGCACATGTCTTGCCAGCCTCCCTCCTCCCATGATGTCATCCCTCCCCGACGCATACTAGCCAGCACGCACCTTCCCCCGACACGATTCGAGCCTTTGTTACCTCAGCCTTAAAAACACATATATTAGAGAAGATGTATTCCCCAAAGAGATCGAGAACCTCAGCAGATGCGAACACTCGATCCATGGAAAACTGAGATCTTGGAGCTGAGCTTGAAACTCTGCGACCAACTGCTCAATGGCATGCCTTCTTCTTCCGGCAAATGCCCTCAAGTTCGATCTTGAAGGCGATGGAGGATCGAGCTGATTTGCTGATAGTATCCTCTAGCAATTAGGAGGCGGAAAGCAAGATTCGAGCATCAAAGGATTGGCTCGATGTCAACATGTATGAATTGTCGCCCTTCTTCTTGTTGAGGATCAAGTGCAATAGTATAAAAGAGATGAGGATTATTGAGAAAGGGGAGAAGAGGGGGCTCCTGTTGGAGTGCTCCATTGGTTGCCAACGATCGACTGGTTATTGTGGGGATGCTTTATGCAGAACTGGATCGTCTTGTACAGATTGCTCATGAATGTTTTTGATATTGTAGTAAGTTCTTGTACAGATTTCAAATTTTTTTGTATCAAATTGATATTACTTTGTATTAGATGTATTATTGTCTACAAGTGAACGATTTTATTTTATAAGGTCAGATTTTGTATTGATACACCCTTCTGCATATCTGAGCATAAGTTGGTACGGATCTTTCTTCTTGTGTATACATGGTAGAGAAGAGGATGTTTGTATAGAGAATGAACATTTTCGTATATTGGAGTAGTCCTTGTACGGATTCATCCTTTGTTGTATACTTGAGATAATTTCTTGTGTATAGATGGTAGAGAAGGGGATGTTTATATGAAACTGAACATTTTTGTAGGAAAATGAAGATTTATGTATAACAGTGTGAGTTCTTCTATAAATGTCTTCTCTGTTGCATATTTGAGAGAGTTTCTGTATGTTTCCTCTCATGAATGCACTCAAGAATTATCGAGAGAATTTATGCATATTTTATTGTGGGAAATTTAGCCATGGGACACTAGATATGCATCATATATATGAAGGAAATATAAAACTTCTCTCAGATATGCAACAGAGAATGAAATCATACCAGATCTAACTTTATTATAGAAAAAATCTCATATTCTTACAAAAATCCTAATGCACATACATAAGGTGGAATATATAAAAGTTCTCTCAATATGAAAAAGAGAATGAAATCCTACAAAAAATCACTCTATTATACATAATCCGTTGTATTCCTACAAAATGCTACTCGTGCAAGTGCATTAGATGGAATATACAAAAGTTCACTCGAATATGAAACAGAGGACAAAATCCTACAAAAATGCATTCTATCGTACAAAAAATTTTGTATACCTACAAAGCCACTTGTGCGCGAATATAAGATGGGTAATACAAAAGTTCTTTCAAATATGTAATCGAAAACAAAATCCTACAAAAATGCACTCTATGATATAAAAAGCTACTTGTGCGCATACATAAGATGGAACATACAAAACTTCTCTTATATATATATAAATGAAAATGAAATCATACTAGAATTATATCTATTACACAAACTCATCATACTCCTATAGAAAACTCCTCATACACTTATATAAGATGTAACATACAAAACTTCTCAAAAATATGCAACAGAGAGTAAGATCATGACAGAAGTAAGTCTTTTGGATGTATTATTGTCTACAAGTGAATAAGTTCGAATTTCGTATAGATGTGCCTTATTCTACATATTTGAATGCAAATTGGTATGAGTCTTTCCTCTTATGTTTAAGGGATAATTACACCCATAACCCTAAGTAATTCCTCAATCTCAATCATAACCCTAGATAATCGCGAATTACATGAGAAACCCCGAGTAATGCTTAACTCTTACATGACATAACCTTGTGTTATGTTCCGTTTAAATTAACCGTTATATTTAACGGTTTCCGTTAGAAAAAGACAAACTTGCCCCTAATATTCATTCTTATTTACAAATTATGTCCTCCTCCTCCTCCTCCCCCTCCCCTCTTCTTCCCCATCGACCACCTCCCACTCTCCCTCGACCCTCGTCGTCGCCGAGGCATCCCCCATCGAGCACCCCATACCAGGCCTCCTCCAGCCCATGCCGGAACACCCCGCCCACCTACTACAGCCCAGGTCGGACCTCGAGCGCCAGCGAAACCCCCCCACCCCTCCCCCGCAGGCGACCTCCAACTCCCCGCACAAGCCCCCCCCCTCCCACCGTCGGCTAGCAGCGAAGCCCACCGTCAATGACCTCCGACCCCCACTCCCGGTCTGACCTCCAGTTCTCCGCCATCTCTGCCCTTGGGGCCCCACTCAAGCCCCCAAGCCACGCAAGCCTCCCCCCCCCACCCAACCACCTCCCCGTAGGGAACTCCTGTCCGCTGCCATGTCTGCCCCCCACCCCCTTTGTCCTCCACCATCTGATTGCAAAGCCCCAAGCCTGCGACCTCCACCTCCCCGTAAGGAACTCCTGTCCGCTGCCATGTTTGCCCCCCACCCCCTTTGTCCTCCACCATCTGATGCAAAGCCCGAACTCCTGTCCGCTGCTATGCCCGGGCTGTCCAGAACAATCTGCCGCCTCACGCAGGCAGGCCTCACGCAAAGCCCCCCGACCCCGTGTCTGCCCCCCATTCTCCCTCTTCCAGGCGGAGCCCCGTCTCGCATATTGCAGGTCGGTTGAGGTGGGTTGCCATCGAGGGATGTGGGTTGCTTGGGAGTGGGTGGTTGCAGGCTTTGGAACGGAGGAGGAAGAAGGGGAAGGTTTTTTGATTTTTTTTTGAAAATTTAGCGGCCGTTGGATAGGTTAAGGGTTGGATTAACCCAATACTATGGTTGGGTTAAGGACAAAACTAACGGAGGGTCATGAGTGTAAGACGGAGTGACTACTCAGGGTTTCCCGTATAATTCGCGATTATCTAGGGTTATGATTGAGATTGAGGATTTACTCAGGGTTATGGGTGTAATTATCCCTATGTTTAAACGGTGGAGAAATAAGTGTTTGTAAGGAACTGGCCACTTTTGTAGGGAAACGGAGATTTTTGTATAATGAAGTGAGTTCTGCTACGAATGTCTTCTCTGTTACATTTTTAAGGGAGTTTTTGTATGTTTCTCTCATGAATGCACACATGTACCCTTTTGTGGGAAAACGACAATTTTTGTATAATGGAGTGAGTTTTAGTATGGATGTCTTCTCTGTTTCATTTATGAGAGGTTTTTTTATGTTCCTTCTCATGAATGCGAACAAGTACCCCTTTTGTAGGAAAACGAAGATTTGTGTATAATGGAATGAGTTTTTTTAAAGAAAAAGAGGGTGAACTCCCGAGTTGGGGGTCATCGCAGGTACTAATTCATTGAAAAAGGTTATAATAGAGTGAATTTCGGTATGAATGTATTCTCTGTTGCGTTTCTGGGAGATTTTTTGTATGAATCTATCCTTTTTTTGTAAACACAATGAAGAAAGGGATTTTTGTAGGGAAGTGACCGTTTTTGTATATTAAAGTGAGTTCTTGTAAGAATTTCTCCTCTGTTGCAAATTTGATATAAAATCTGTATTAAGTGTGATTCCTCTGTATTGGATGATTTTTTGCATGCAAATGAAATAAATACTTCATTTGATATGCAGGTTGAAGTATCAAAATAGCATACAAATAACAATCACTTTGCAACTTGAGAGACAAACTCAACAAGAAATAAATAGCAATCATTTGATCCTTTCACATTGTCCAAAGACATTTGAGTTTCTTTCATAAATTGTTACATCGCTATCACCAGACATAGCATAACATCGCTATCACCAGACATAGCATAACATCTGCAATAGCTTACAATGTGAAACATCTGCAATAGCTTACAATGTGATAAAATCATTAAAAGATATCTACTACTAAGAAATTAGGTCTCACAAATGCTCTGGTCGAATCTATGTAAGAGTTGTTTGCTCCCACATGGTCGTCAATGGAAAACAATCTCGTGTGGGTCTGATCTCAAGATGTTGATCGATGAAGTTCCAATAGGTAATCTTGATCCCCATGTTTAGGAGTTTCCATTCTTCAATTGAAGTTGACTCGGATCTTGGGCGCTCAGATGATGATTAGATCCAAGTATTGATGCTATGATGATCTAGGGCTCGGAGGTGTAGCTTCTAGACGGTGAGATTCACATCATTGCATCAATACTTGGATCATCATAGCAACTTAGATATGCAGAGCTGTTGATCATCATAGTTTCCATACAAACATCCCCTTCTTCACCATGTAAGAGGAAAGATTCATACTTATTTGTACTTAGATATGTAGAAGAGGACATATCTATACAAAATTCGACTTTATAATATAATTGCATACCAAATGAGAAAGGTCCATACAAAATTTCACTCATATATAAAACCGAGAAGGAATGCCTAGTAGAACTTAGTCTAATATACAAAAACTTCCATTTTCATACAAATATCTTTTTCTTCACATTGCATATGAAAGAAGAAAGCTCCGTATATAATTTCACTCTGATATACAGTAGAGAAGGAATGCATACTAGAACTCGGTCCAATATACAAAAAGTTTCATTTTCATAAAAATCCCCTTCTCACTCTGATATACTATAGAGAAGGAATGCATGTGAGTTTATGTTTCTCACAAGATTTATAACTGTGGGTAATATCGTGTTATTGAGAAGCACCTCTAATTGTGTTCATATCATATAATTGTCTTTCTAGGGGCGTACTGCTTGAACCCACATCCAATGGTGCATTATACGTAAGAATCTTAGGAGTAGATCGCATTGCTTGATGGTCACGTTGGTGATGGACAACATTCTTAGATTCGCCAAGTGGTTGAGGATTCTCCGCGAGCTTATCACTTGTAGCCATAATCTTTAGTGTCTGCAGATTCATCATGTCCCATATATGTTCCGGTGCTTCCCATCCTCGGAGCCACCACAAGTTCCGATATTGAATCTTTTGCGGGTTGATTTTCCTATAGAGCTTGAGGTGCTTGAGGTTCTTCAATTTCAAGATGTTTTGCTGCAGTGATTTCACCTCGGTCGTCCATAAATTGAGTGATCGCAGCTGCTGAAGGTTCTCTGTAATGCCTTACATTACTAAAGATAAGATTATTTATCCACCTCTTAGTATCATACGAAGAAATTACAATCACCATATTATATAATCTTGGATATCAAATTAAGATTTTATTTATTATAAAAAAACTGATGTCTATTATAGTTATTAACAAAGTAGGAGCAATTCGTGTATTAAATATTCGGAAGAAAGGATTAAGAACTAGTTAGATATTGGTTGGAGAAGATATTAATGGAATACATAATATAATTTTTTTATATTTAAATTTCCATAATTTTTCATTTATAGCTACTATGGAATAGAAATTTTAAGGGGATCCCAAAATGATTTTAGTCTCACTATTAAAACCATTTATGGCTAAAATATTTACCTATGTTTGCAAATAGGTACGTAGGTTGCAAGCAAGGATTGCACAAATATTCTTTGGAGGATACTACATTATTAGGTCCTAATATTAAATAGGTAAAGTAATGAAGGGGTGCATGGCAATTATGCATGGTCAATAAATTTGATTAAAGACACGCAAGGGGGGTTACGTGTGGCTATGAGAAAATAGTCGGAAGATGAGATAAGCATGCCTTATATATATAAAGGAGATGATATGTTAGATGGGGCGAAAGAGAAGAGGAGTCGAAAATAGAAAGAGAATAAGAGAGCTCCAAAGAAGGTAAGGTTTTCATCTTCTTTTAAATTCATCATGTTTAATTTCTCTGCACGTAGATATTATGAATTTTGAAATTTATTTAAACAATATACCACCTTTCGTATATGTAGAGATGGATGTTGTGATACCTTATAAGAAGAGAAAGAAGAGATTAAGAGCTCAAATGTATAGATAGCTTTAAGAAGTTGGAGTTGTATTTTTTTAGTATGTGTACTTAGTTTTCGTATAGGTGAAAACTTATGCATATTATTAACCTATCAAACTTCCTAACTCTAACGAGAAAAGTAATTATCTTATCTATGATGATTGAGGTCTAGATATAAATCCCGCATTGACTAGATTATTTAAAATACATATAGACATGAGATATGCGTACATATTTATGATGAAGTAGAATCACTCAAAGTATCTTATGGATACTATCTCTTAAGATTAACAAGAATTAAGAGTGAAGTATTTATTGCTCATAATGCAAAATATTTAAAAACATATAATCTCTAATTGGCTATTCCCATATGAATATTAGTTGGTACTAATGATATACGTTTTAAGATAGCAATAAAGATGTATCCTTTTAGGATAACAAGGTCTAAGAGACTCTATCATATACTATAAATCTTAGCCACAGAAAGAACACGATACTTTATGGTGCATGTGCACATTAGTCATTTTCAGACTTACAACAAAGATATATAGATATGAGAAACGTAGGTGAGTGGTTCATAAGCTGAAGGCCTTATTATTATTTTTATTTTATGCAAATATTTTTTTATGATGCAAGCTTTTAATATTTTAGATAGTTATGTGTTTCGAATTTTTAAGTATACGTGAATCTAAGTTAAGCGAGCCCTATTTTTCCTTACGGATGTATGATCCATTCATCTTTATGGTTTAAGTATGCGACTTATGTGGTATACAGTGCAAAGCTTTCATTTTCTATATGATTCATGTTTAAGCAGTTATGTCAAGTTAAGCAAGTTATTTATGATTCTTATGGTGATTGTGCAAGTTGTATGATTAAATGATATTTAAGTAAGATGCACACTATGTCCTACACTCTAGGAAAGTCATGAACAAGTAAGAGGACTTTGGGTCCGCATTCTGTATGCAATATGCTTTGGGCCGTATGCAGGGTGTTCTTTGGCCTTTGGGGTCGTCTACGCGTATGACAGTAAGATAAGGACCTAGGTTAAGTTCGCTTGCCTAGACAATAAGTATATAAGGCTAAGGGATGATTAACTTCTCCCTGGCAGTATGGTTTATGGACTTACTAAGATATGTCGGGATAGTGTTGCAACGTCAAGTATGGAAAAGCAAGCTTATTTTCAAAATAGGAATTTTGATTACAGAATAAGTTTATGGTTATTTTAAAGATAGCAAATATGATTTCAAAATAAGTTGTTGGTTATTTTTTTATCTATGGTTTTACTTGCAGTAAATAATTATCAAGCTCTGTTTTGATTGTGAAAATACTGTAAAAAAATATGTTCTTTTTTTTAGTTATGCAATAATCATGTTAAATTTTAAAATGTTCATTATTTTCAAGTTATGCTAAATAAATAGATTTTCCAATTATTTTAGCTGGAAGTTTATGATCCATTCACTGGGTTTGAGCTCATGTTGATGAGTTTGGGCTCACCACTCCAAATACATTTTTTTTCAGGTACTCTAAGGAAAAGAAAAAGATAGTGGCCTAAATAGAGCCCGTATGAAAGAGACATCTAGTAAATGAGGTTGTGCCATCTTAGTTAATATCTATTTTATGATGTTTTCCGATTGTTATGGGTTTGGATTTTCGGTCATTTCATTTGATTTTAAAATCATGTATGTCATACTATGCATTTTATTTTATTAGCAGAAATGTACATGATTACGGTGATAAATTTATTATGAGTTGCAGCTTTTCAAAAGCTATTTTTCTCTACTAGTTATTATGTTGTGCTATACATGAACATTAGATTTTATTAAGACAAGCACATGTTTTCAGTCACGCTCGTCTCAAGGATTAGGCGGGATGGGTCGTGACATTCTCGATCTTTTTGGGGAATACATCTTCTCTAATCTACATGTTCTTGAGGCCGAGATAACAAAGGCTCGGATCACGTCGGGGGAGGGTGTGTACCAACTTAGTTTGCGCCGAGGAGGGAGGGCGTCAAGGGAGGAGGGAGGTCGGCGAGACTTGTGCACGCTAAGGAGGGAGGGCGTTGGGGGAGGAGGGAGGTCGGCAAGATGAGTGCATGCCGATAAGCGGGGGAGTCAGGGGAGGAGGGAGGTGTCGGGATGGGTCTTAGGGCAGATGACGTTTGGGGAGGAAGGAGGTTTTGGGACGGGTGGGGTTTCATTTTAGGGTGGTTTCAGCCGTTGGATCTATTCACACACGTGGCGTGCATCCGGCAAACTGCAACAAAATTATGTTGTAATCCACGTAAAGCAGACGACCCTCTTCCCCACCCGACAATCTCTTCCAATTTTGTTTCTCCACCAAACAATGTACCCCTCTTATTTCTTTCCTCAATCTAAGCATCTCATTAAATCTCTTACATCTTGGAAGTCATATACGGTATACCTCCTATCTCGATTAGAGTTTTTATCAGTTGTGATCCTCTGAGATAATTGATATTGTAAATATATCCTTTTCTAAAGTATTCCCACGTAGAATTGTAAAGTAGGTTTACAACCGTAAAATTTTGGACGTTTTTGAAATATAACATGGTGTAAAATTTTAATATGTATGTAATACTATTATAAAATTAACTTGCATATTTAAAGATTCTATATGAGTAATATATTTATTACCATAACTTACCAATACATCGACAATCACATTATATTTGCGTTGATTATTTCTAAAAAAAATCAAACTTATAATTCAGCCATTACGTCAACATTCACATTATGTTTATGTTGATTATTTCTAAAAAAACTCAATCTTATCATTCGTATTACATCGCATTTCTATGAACAGTTTCATGTTATTACATAATATAATTCATGTTACATTATAGTACGTATATCCATGATATATATTCACACAAAGTCACAAACACATACGGATGCAGTACAAATTTTAAAATCAATGACGTAAAACCATACGCACACATACATAAATGTCAATGATATATAGATACAATGACTACCTAATGTCAAGAAAGTATTTCAATTGCCACCTCACGACCTCCTGATACAAGTTTAATAAATAATTATAAAAAAAATAAGATCAGAAGAAATGGGAAGAACAGTTATTAGTTTATTAATTTGATTTGAATTGATGCTAATTATAAAGACATGTGATTGAAAAAATATTGGAGATTGAAACTACAAGTTGTATACACAGGAGAAGCATTCAATTGACAACTTAAAACTAAAAAGGAACTTATAATGTCATGTCGAAATAGGAATAAGATAGAATAAAATCTTTTATCGAATTATTATCACCGTAAAGATAAAGAGTAGCCAACATCACTACAAGAATAATTACTATTTACGGTGATTAAAATTCATCGCAAATAGTAAAAAAATCCGCCGCAAATAGCGGACGCAAATATGCCCAATGTAAATGGTTTTCACGGCCTTTATAGAAAAGAGTAAATTACAAAAAAAAGTCTCTGAAATATGCACCCGATTTTAGTATCATACCTGAACTTCAAAAAATAACAATGTGGTACCCGAACTTTCAAATCTGTCTTAATGTGGTCCTCCACTATAGAAATTTAGTTGAGTATTTCGTCATTTTCACCTTAAATTTCAATAGTCAGGGACCATATTGAGACAAATTTAAAAGTTCACATATCACATTGTTATTTTTAAAGTTCAGGTACGATATTGAAATCAGGTGCATAGTCCATGATCTTTTTAGTAATTTACTCTGTATAAAAACCACCACAGGAAGCTGCAAAGGTGTAAACCGCCCCCAAAGAAGTTATACTTTTGTGGCCGCTTCATATAGTCGTAAATGATAGATCACTATTTTCATCGGTAGTTAAACCACCGCACAAAGAAACTGAAATTGGAAAAAATATATATATCCTTTTGATGGGAGTTGTAAGAACCTTCGCAATGTTCACAATATTAAAAAAATATTAAATGATTCCCAGTGGAGAATTTTCAGATCGGAAACATGCTAATCCACTAGTTGATCTTCTGCTGGAAACATCACAGTCCTTCGCATGATGATAAATTACAAAATTAAAATTTATATTATATGATTGTACTATTGGAGTTATGACTAAAAATCTTTGAGACACTCAAATAAATAAACAGAAATTAAATGAAGCCAAGATCTAAAGCACATACCTCTTTTCACAGTAAGTGTTTTTACTTTTTCTAAGAAAAAATAGCAAGCAAGCAAATATATATTGTGTTCTTATCACATAATAAGGGGATCCTATCCCGTAACCAAATAGATGATATGTTCTTATCTCAGCTTAAGGAGATCCTCCAACTAGATAGATAATACATTCCTTTTAAATGATTCATGTATAGGCAAGTCCCTCTTGGGTTCACCTCATTCGAAACTTAAAACCTTAGACATGGATGCCATTTTTTTGGAAAATGTATTGTGCAGAAAGTGTCTACTTCATGTTAATGTATGCAAGATCATACCTCTTCCTCGAAATCACCAACTCTTAAAATCGAGGATTCCTTTCCTACACCCAAGACAAAACGATCGTATTAGAAACTCATCAACTAAATTGTTTCTTCTTTGTTTTAAGATGCATCGTTGATCATACCTTCGACAAATTTGAGAGATAATTGAGCGCAATTTGGAAGGCTGGGGGTTTCAAATTCTACAAAAGGACACCTGAATTGGTAGGATATGTTGCATATGCACAGAATAGACTGTAATTTAAAACCTACCATTACAATCACCACCATGGGATAAGAAAACATGTATATAGCAAGTTGGTGCTAAAGGAGTCGACTTTTGCATTTTGTTGCTTCTTTCATGGCAATTCTTTCTTCCCCGTCGCCCCACCCCCACCCTGAAAAGAAGAAATAATCATCGACAACCATTAAAGGAATTAATACAAGGGAAGACAATATGTACCTTTTTTCCTTCTCTCTCAATGCATTTTTTATGTGTACATATATGAAAAAAATGAATTATAGACTTGAGAAAGTAATATATAGTTGCAAGTAATGGGAACAATTAAAAATATGGCATCATAATTTAGACTTATGATTATGCACACGATGCCAAAATAATTATACATTTCAAAAGTTTAGGTATCCATACAAGTCAACTCTGCAAGCCTGGCAAAAATAAACATGAAAAAGAAGAAGCTAGTCATACAAACTGCAACATTCGTACTAGGTTTCCTACAAAGAAATTGTTCTCCAACACTTAGACTTTTATACGATTCTAGATATATAAAATACTAAAGCTAGTTAATGAATGAATGAAATGTTTTGAGAAATTGCATATATACCTCTATGTGCCTGGATTCACCTGTTGCGTGTGATTTTGTGGATAAATTACTTCGAGGCCCTTATAATTTTAATAGTAGTTATCTGCTAAGACCTAGGACGTAAAATAAATTATAGTTTGGTCCCGTGTGCACTATTTTTAGTTGCAAGCCTTTTATTAATTGCAATAAATATTTAGTTAACTCAAAAAACTACATGTAACTCCTGCTAGCATGTATTATTTATGGTGATTTTTACTTGTTGATTTTCATGCATTTTTTATTATTTAAAATTCAAAAACACTCTAAAAAGTACATGTTTGTTTTAGAAAATACATAAATATTCGAAAAATCACTTAAAAACTTTATAAAAATTACTGTAGTTGCCTTTTGTTACCTTTTTAGCTCCTATATATTTTTTTGAAAATTACATTATAAAAACCTAAAAATTTGCAAAAATACTTGAAACTTATAAAAATTATATAAGATCAGAAAAACCCAAAAATTATGATTCTAGTTTCCATTTGTGGATATTTGTTTCTAGTTTATCATAAAAATCATTTTCACGACTTTTGAGCCTTTTACTTATTTTAAATTGCAAAACATTCTTGAATATGCACTATTTTCTTATTTTACCACGGTTGATTTTTAGAGAATCACAAAAAAAACTGAAAATAAATAAAAATTACCAAAATTGCTACAAAATACACAAAAACCAAAAAAAATACTTTAATTTTCTGAGCATTTTTACCTATTTGGAAAATACAAAAAGATTGTGTGTGCATACTTTTATTCCTTGTGTTGATTTCCTCTACATTGAACAATTAAAAATTGAAAATTTAAAAACCACTAAAAACAATAAAAATCCTTTAATTTTTGAAATCGACTACTTAGTGTATAATTGTACTCCTTGAGTTCGACCTTGGTCGCTATACCAGGTTAATAAAAGTAGCAAGACCGCTCAATTTGTTTGATTGATCTTTTACTGGTTTATTTTCTCGTTAATCGCATCGATTAATTGGATCACAATGACACATTTATTTTACACTTAAACCCAATTGGTCTTGTCGGTCATCAGAATGGCGTCACTACTGGGGAGCGTGACTAAGTAGTTAGATTTCATTTTTTTATTTTATTTTCTTCTCTCTCTTATAATTGTTTCTGACCATCTTCTGTTTTACATTTTTTGCGAGGTACTGCTTGGAGGACAACTCGGTCCCTTTGGAGGGACCCACACATGTGGAGGAGCAGGAGGAGCAGAAGTAGTTATATTAGAAAGAATTTAGCTTAGTTTTATTATTCGTAAAAACTATTGTAATAACTTAGACTTTTGGACACTTCTAGACTTGAGCATTATTCGAGGTATGTTTCGCCGAGTGCTGGTACACTCGGGGGACCTCACTGGATTTTTCATAGTTTTTTGCATTTTATTTTTATTTGTTTCTCGAGGTTTTAGCCCTAGATTTAGGTTTTATTCTGGTTGAGCTTCTAGATACTAAGGTCCAAACACCCTAATAGATTATATGTTCATATAGATCATGATAACACGGGAATCCGACTACTCAGGTAAAGGTATCTAAGATGGTCGTTGCGACCCGAGCAATCAGACTCAAATGTGTCAATCAAGAAAAATAGACCACCAATAAAGATAAAATCAAATCGAAAATCAATAGCGGTCTTGCTATTAGTTTAACCTGGTATAGCGACCAGGGTCGAACACAAGGAGCACGAATTGGCCTTGCGGCCTACGAAGTAGTCAAAAAGGAAAGAAAAGAAAATAAAAAGGTATTTTTGGTGGTTTTTAAGTCTTTTTATAATTTTTTTTGGATTTTTAAGGTATTAAGAAAATAAGAAAAACAATCAAAGCAAGCAATTCAACTATTTATTAAATGCACTAAGAATCAACCAAAAATTCATATAAAAATATTTTTGTGTGTTTTGTAATTTTTACTGTTTTTAGTGAATTTTTGGGATTTTTCTGATGTTTATTTAATTTTCTAAAAACAAAACAAGATCAAAAACTGTAGGTACTGGCCAGCCGAGCTTAAGGGACTTAGATAAAATATCTAAGAGTCCTCAATAAGCCTAGAGGCATTTTTCCTGTATAGAGAAGAAAACAAGGAAAATTTGAGCACCTAAATTATTATTTTTGGGATTTTAGCTTATTTATTAGAATTTTTATAAGATATTAAGTGTTTTTCAATTTTTAGGTGTTTTAGGTAATGAAAAATAGCCAAAATTGGCTAGAAAGTCAAGCACAGCAAGACAAACAGTAGATAATTTTTTGTGAATTTTATATGAATTTTAATATTTTTTTGTGATTTTTAAAGTCTAACAGTAACAAAAATAGATGTTTTTGAATTTTTAAAAATATCAAATCAAAAACAAAATGTCTCCAAAAATTCCAGAAAATTTCACACTATGGCAGGAGCCATGTATCCAATTTTCGTTGGATTTGGAGTATGTTTGCTATTTTATTAAAATCAAACACAAGGGCACAGTACATAGGAACCTAAATGCAAATGCCAAGAGTCCTGGGGGGTCCGGTGCAAATAACCCATGAGAACACGCGCGTCGCGCGTGCCTGGGGCACTCAGGGACCTAAATGTGACAAAAACTAAGTCCTAGGACCTTTTGGTAACAGGTACCAAAAGTCAGAGGGCTAGTCTGCAAATAACCCAAAAATTAACGCACATGCACTATTAAATTTACGCACAGAGGTATAAATGCAATAATCCAAAACTTTTCATTCAACTCAGAACATCTCAGAACTACAAGGTATAAAATGCAAATATCCCAGAAACCCGCGTGTCGAAGCACGTGCTACACCATACACAGGGGCATATCAGCAAAGAAAGTAAAGTGCGGGGTCCACAATGCAATTGTACCAAAACTAAATAACTACACTATATATTTACAGGACTAATTGCTAAATAAAATAAAAGGAGGGCCTAAGGGTAAATTACCCTTTATTAATGCGAGCCGCTGGATGGATGCCACGTGGTAGATGGACGGTCCGGATCAGATGGCTCTCCAAAGCTAGGCTCCTCGGGCGAATCCGACGGCGGAGGCGTAGCCACGTGGAGGATCGAACGGTGGAGGGCGTCGGTGGCTAAACCTCGCTCATCGGGCGGTCCAGATCGCCTCTCCAAGGATCTGACGATGACAGGACCTCCTCAGATGGACGGTTGAGATGCAAACTGGAAGTCGAGGACGATCGGACGGTCGGGGAAGATGTTGGAAGAACAGTTGGCCGGCCCGACACACGCGCTGAGATCCTCCCCTGCTGCTCCTGAAGATCGGAAAAGCTCCGCCGTGAAGCTCCGCAGCTGCTGGTGCCCTCCGATGACCCAACCGAGCTCTGGAGAGCTCCGGCGAGGTCGGCGGAGGTGGAGCTACTGGACCTGAGTCAAAGGCCCTCAGATGGCCCTCGATGTACCTGCAAAATGGGTCCAGAAGACTCGCGGGTCGAGGGCAAACTGCCTCGACCCGGTTAGGCGAGGTGAAGATGGTCGGGGGGTCGATGTGGGCGAGCTCCGGCGAGGGTGTGGACGGAGGAGCTCGAACCCCAGCTCCTGTGCGAGCTGGGTTGAGTGGATGGGTGCAGAACGTGCGCGGGAGGAAGGTGGAGGCGAAGGTGGATCCCGATGATCGAACGGAACGATGAGGTGGTCAGAATCGAAGGAAGGCGACGGCGGCGCGAATTGGGGATAATCGAAAATTAAAGAAAAAGAAAGGGAAACGGGTCTACCTGGGTGAAGGGATCGACTGTGGACGAGCTTGCACAGATCCTGGTCTTTGCCTCAAGGAGCGTCGGTCTCCGAGGCTCGAGCTCCGGCTCTGGGCGGAGCACGGCGGTGTATCTCGCCGGATCAGTGGTCTCGCACTCCCTCCTCGCTGCAACACCACGGGGGACGAGCTGTCACTCTCGCTGATGCGATGGAGGTCACTGGGGGTGGAACGAATGAGCCAAAGATAGGAATGAAGGTGGCGGAGCTCGGGCTATATACATTGGAGGGTCCGGGAAGATGAGCGCGGGTAGGGCATTGGGATGCGCGGATCCCGAGGCGGAGGCTCCGGCGAGGGTCTCGGATGTAACATAAACGAGTCGGACCCGGGGTTTAGGCGATAGGGGATCGGGTTAGGTGCGAAATTAGGGAGAAGTCGGGTCGGGCACCTAACCCGTGGGAAGTGGTCCTGGGGGGGCAGTTCACCGGGCGGTCAACAATCCCCAGGGCCAATAGGAGCAGGCCAAGTGGAAAAGTTTTAGAAATTCAATTAAAAATAACAAATGGTCAAATTATGGAAAAGTCAAAACATGAAATATTTTTATTTTAATTTTTTCTTTTTTTGTGATTTTTAATTAATTTTTCAAAATAAAAATAAGGTATTTACATTATATAGCTATATATAGGTATATGTACAATATAGGCTTTTTAATTTTGATTTTTAATTAATTATTTTTATACAATTTTATTCCCATTTTATATTTTATTTATTTATAACACAAAATAAGGAATAAAAAGATATTTTTATTTTATTTTTATTATTTATATACATAGGTGAAATAAATACATATGTACATTTATATACATGGTATATATACAAAGTATTTTTGATTTTTAATTTTGTGATTTTTATTTTGTTTTTGTTTTAATTTATTTTATTTATTTACACCATAAGTCATAGAATATGTACAAGATTTTTGGAAATTAATTTTATTTATTTATAAAGCTAAATGAATAAATATGAGTGGACTATATACATGGTGAAAGTGATGTTTTTGTTTTCTTTTTAATTTTTCTATTTTTATCTTGTTTTTATCTTTATAAATATATACAAGTATTTACAAGCCTATTTTAGTTTCTTTTTTTTGGAGGAAAATATTTTTATTTTATTTACATATATATTTACACACATGAGCCCCTATCTCCCTCTACTTTGGCTTTTATGTGGTCAGGCCCATGCTGAGCCCTCCCTTGGGTTAGGTTGCTCAATATTTATTCTAAATATTTCCCTCTTATTCTTTTTTATTTTTATTCTTTTATTTTTGCACAAAAACATGCTAATTATAGGTTTTTACACAATGCATGCTTTTGGTAATTATTCATATTTACAACTATGTACATGTATTTGCAAAGGTTTTTGTAGCTAAAATATATGAATAAAGAGTGATGAATGAGTATTCATCACCCCCCTATACTTAACTTTGCTAGTCCCTTAGCAAACACTTATTTGAAAAAGAAGTGAAAAAGAAATAAAGAAAAAGAAAAAGAGAATGTACATGGATCAAGGTTGATTATTAAACTTGCCTTCATTAAATTAAGGTATGGAGCTCGATCAGATCTTTAGATTATTAATGTGTCGGAACCTTATTTGGACTCAAGCCTAAAACTCAACAGCCTCTAAGTTCCACTAATCTATAACCAAGACTCCTCAATGCTCCAGATCAGAACAAGTCATCAATCACAAACCCTGAAGACCATGAATCTTTTCTTGTCCTGTGAATGTGAGGTCTAAGCTCTCCACCTCAAAAATGGCAACTTGACAACCCTCCCCGACAAGGTAACTCTATGACCTCAATCTGGCCACTCTTTCCTCGAGGAGCGGGGTATTCCCTTCTAAGTTCAAGTTCAACCGGCTCAAGAAGAGGAGGAAGAAGAGAATGGGTCAAGGCCAGTGTAGCCATGTACCCTTGGGAGCTTGACCAGTGTAGCCAAGTCTCCCTGCTGCAAGCTACATCAGGTGGATCATGAAACCAAGCTTTGCTTATTGCACTCAATATACATACTCCGATGGGATTATCATTTTCTATCAGACCCACCACTTTTTTGGAGTTATTTTCTTTTTGCATTTTTTTCAAGTGCATCTATACAATATATACATGTGCAGCATATATACAATGAGTTTTTCCTCTTGAGCCAGTAGACTATCCCTCTTTTGAAGCTTTATTGCAACCCACAACTCCCGTCGTTAGACCTCATGGCAACCAAAACAAGTTGAGACGCACTTCCTTCACTAAAAGAAGAAGAGAGGTTCCGCCTAGAAGTACTACCCTCATATGCTACCCCAAGTCAAGGAAGACTGCCTCCTCACCACCTCATCCGTAGAGAGCTCGGTGCATAGTGCTGGTGTCCAAGTAAAGCCATTGTCTATATGAGTCATGTGTTGTTGTTAAGTGCTCTACTTAGGCTCATTGAGATGACATGTGATCATAGCCTAGTGGACTCAAAGAATTAAGTCACCATGGACCAGAAAAGCCTTAAACCTAAGCCCTATAAGGTTCCTCTTAGAAGTTAGGTGGATTAAGATCTTAATCAAGCTCCATTTCTCAATTTGATTCCAGGCTAGTTTAAATATCAACTATCATCCAAAAAACTATATACATATGTACAAAAGATGTTATTTACACAAAGTTTACAAACATGCAAAATTTTTGAAAAATGTTTTGAAATCATGAATGGATGATGCATGAGGTGCAAGTTTTTGCAAAAAGTATTTACACACATTTACACAAGATTTTTGCAAACTTTTGATTTTCAAAACATTTTGGGAAAATTTTGTACTATATACATAATTTTGATAAGAAAATATTTACACAAGATTTACACAAAAGATTTTGAAATCATTTTTACAAAAATAATTTGTACACTAGCTATTTATGTGCAAATAAAAGAAGGTTTATGTACATGAAAAATTTTTTATTTTTGTGATTTTCAGGGTTTTTAGCCATTTTATTTATTAACACACTCACACAAAGTACGAGTTATGGCTAAAGTATATATGAAATATATACACACCCCCCTATACTTAGCTCGAACGATGTCCTCAGAGTCAAGAGCGATGAAGAAGACATAACTCGTGCTAGGTATAGGGAAGTGAAAAGGAAGGCTATATACAAAGACGAATGAATGAAAATAGAAAATCAAGAGGATCTCGGGCCTTCCCCCTATACTTAGGATCAAGTAATCCTAAGTATAGCAGGTTGTATACTAAGGGAAAACCGAGTGGAGAATGTACAGGGTCTACTCCCCCTATACTTAGGGTGAAATATCCCTAAGTATAGGCAGCAAAAACAGGGGTAGAAAGAAACAAAAGAAATACCCGAAGGTCCTACATCCCCCCTATACTTAGGGTAAAGTGCTCCCTAAGTATAGCATAATCAAAAGATGAAGAAAGGGATGTGGGACTAAAGAATGTAGTGATATAGACATCTAGATCTATACAAGGCGGAAGATCAGTGAAACTCAGGCGTGAGATGCCTTAGATGTGAGTCAAAGACCACATCTCACGTAAAATGAATAGGGGCAAGATCAACGACCCGCGGCTCATGATCTAGAAATGGCTTGAGCCGCTGGCCGTTCACTCAAAAGGTACTCTCAGAAGACAACTCGGATATATCAATGCTACCGTTGTCGTGTACCTTTCTCACCAAGTAGGGTCCCTTCCACTTGCTCTGCAGCTTCCCTGGAAATAAACGAAGCCTCGCATCAAACAGCCATACTCTCTGTCCAGGCTCAAAATGCTTGTGGCTGATATGAGAATCATGCCATTCCTTCACTCGCTCCTTATACTGTAGGCTGTTTGAGAAAGCGGTATCTCTCAACTCCTCCAGGGCCGCTAACTCTGCCCTCCTCTGGTCTCCTACACCATCTGGATCCATAAGTATGTCTGTAACTGCCCAAAGTGACATGTGCCTCAGCTCAACAGGTAAATGGCACGGCTTGCCATATACGAGGCGAAAGGGAGATGTGCCCAATGGTGTCTTGAAAGACGTCCTATATGCCCACAAGACCGAGTCCAAAAGCTGTGACCAATCCTTTCGGTTAGGGCGGACGACTTTCTGCAATATAGTCTTGATCTTCATTTTATCACCGTTGTTAGTTTCTCATTTTTTTATCACATTACCACACCCTCATCATCATCTTCCCTTTTGTTGTTGTTTTGTGTACATATTTCCTGCTTAAAAAATTAAAAATATAAAAAAATTTAAAAAAATATCTCTCTTTTTATTACAGCAGTAAAAGAATTTTAAAAAAATCAAAAAAAATAAAAAAAAAACGAACACGGAGGTCGGGAGGATATTAATCGGTAAGTCATCATCGATTCTTGCATGGGTGAATGTGGTATCTTTGATTTCACAATCAAATCTAGGTAACTGTTTTACTCTGCGGCTCTTGGTTTTTCTCCCTATCATCAAAGATGTGGCCATAGACACTATATGTATCTCAGTCCTTGTTCTCTTATTATCCGACCTTTTAGGCATAAATTTACTTCTCACAAATCTTTTAAGGTCGGGAAAGTGTTCAATAGCCATTATTAAGGGAAGCTCAAAAATCAACTTTCTATCCAATGCTTCCCTAACCGCAGGATCCAATTTTTTTAGATCTTTTCCTTTTTCAATTTTTATGGTATTTTCTGAGTTTTCAATTTTTTTGGTCTTTTTGGTAGGTGAAGGAGGACTAGGAGAATGTACAGACTCTGGTTTGGAGGGAAAGTTGTTAGTAGAAGAGGGAGGTAGAAGGGACTCCAGCTGTACATGATGTGTGGTCAATCCGGTGTCTTCCAGGTTTTCAAGATTTAATCCGCAAAATCCATGATCCACATTTATACCTGGACTCTTGATCGGTCTACAAATGTCATCCTCCAATAAATTCTCATGACACTTCATGAGAGAAGTCGATGCAATTGGAGGATACTGCTGAGAACTCGGGCTCTTATACTCAACACACCTTGACTCAGGCGTGTAATACTGGGTTGAGTATGGCCCTCTTGTATGGCAGATGTTGGTCGGAGCCTCATCAGGCGGAGTTAGTAGACAGGGGGTCTGTAAATCAGTTGCATGAATCCAATCCCCTGTATATGTCGGCTCTCCGAATGGGTGATATAAAGGTTGGTCAATGTGGTCTCTATCACTCAGGTCAATCAAGTCAAGAAGATCGTACGGTGCAGGCCTCTCCATTCGGTTTGTCTGGTTGACCATGTTGTACCCTAAGGTTAAGTCGGGATGTGTGTATGGCAATTGTTGTTCTGTCCCAACTCGTGGTGAAAGTGAGGTATGTGGGGTCAACTGATTATGCCAATCATTCATCTCAGCAGTCGCTTGCTCTTTGATTTGTTCCTTGATTCCAGCAAGCGGACGAGAATATGTTGAGTCAATACAGGGTGGTTGTAGGTCATGGGCATAAGAATGTGTGATAGGTGAGAAGGACGAAGAAGTGTGGAAGTCAGTCGGAGTTCTGACTTCGCGGTTGGGGTGTGCGTATGAAGAGAAATGAGAGGGTGGAAATGATCAGAATATGGTCGAAGAAGGGTGACTTGGATATGATGACCAAAATTCTGACATCTTGGAAGGGAGATGGGAGAATGAAGCGAATCGAGGAAGAAAGCGTGCAAGTGCACCGAATAACACACAAAACAAACAAACACAAGAGCAAACCCTGAGTTCACCTACTCAACACAGTGATGGCCGCAAAAGTCCGACCGTTTATCTTTTCAGTTTTAATTAGGTGATAAATCAAGATATCAATCCAATTACGCAAGGCTCAAAAGTAGGTTTTGGGCACTATCCTAGGGATGCGTCCTCACCTCTCAACAATCACAATTAGCCAAGCATACAATGAGGGTTTTGCTCTCCCAAAACAAGTGTTAGTTTTAATCAGTTTTTTTTGGTCAACTCTGATTAGCAGTCCCGGTTTTAAGTTTGGTTATCACTTGATTAGTCCACCAAACAAAGCACGCCTAACGATCAGTCCCGATTTCCTTTTAACCTAAGTTTCAAAAACCAAGGGGAGGGAGTCGAGAAAAACCGATGCAAATAATGAAATCAATGATGCATGCCCAGTTCAGAAGACTTACAGTGATCCTCGCGCTCTACATGCGGGATGCAAGGCAGAATTGAAATTTTATACTAATATGAATGCAAACGAGAAACCGTTCCTAGACAAGCAGTTCTATTAGCGAGTGATGAACAAGTTTAATTTGACTAATAGCCCAGCGGTCTAAGTGTGTCTCGTTAAATGTGATGTGTGGTCCTAAAAATTACGAGCACAAGCAATAAAGATATTCTAATAAAATGCTCTAAGAGCCGCGAGTGCAAGTCCTATTCTACGTCAATCAACCACACGACCACGAGCGGGTCCAAAGTCCAGTCCGGATACAAACGCAAGCTCTCAAATAAGAGCCGCTGGAAAGAGCGAATTACCTAAGTTATTACAACACAATAATTACAAAAATTTATAAAAATTCTCTCGAAGATAAATTGATTTTCTTGCTCTTCAGCAGTCAGCGCGCGTCGCGTCCGTCGACCTCCGATGCACTCCAAGTTCACCGGGCCCTCACAAGAAAAATAAAATTTATGTTAGAGAGATAAAAACAAAATATATACAAGAATATGAAGAGAAATAATTGAAAAAAAATGGAATAAATACAAGGTGGCACAAGGGTCAGACTACCCGAGTAAATGAAAATCTAAATCTAAATTTTTAAACTAATCCCTAAGCCGTTTGCCTCCCCGGCAACGGCACCATCTGACGAGTCACTAGATACGTTGATTAATTCGGTCACGTTGTAATACGTGTACTTAGCGATTCGGTCAGAACCGAGAGAAGATCTCCGTGAAGAGTGTCTCGGTTTTAATTTATATCCCGGGCAAGTCCGGGGTCGAACTCAGGGAGGCAAAGGAACAACTTGGGGTTAATTCTCAAATTTAAGATCTAGATATCCAAATGATATTTTTTTAGATTTTTTTATGCAAAAAGAATGCAAATGCAAGTGAATTACAACACTAAGAAAACACACAACAAGGCCAAATTAATTTTAATGTCAAATTAGTCCAATATAGCCAAATTATATTTTTCTTAGAGTCCTAATCCAGAGATGAACATAAAACACATTTTTTTAGAATTTTAGGGGTTAAAATGCAATAATGAAAAATGCACACTTTTTATGGGGTCTTTCGCAATTTCTCACACAAACAGAAAGCAAAAAATATGAAAAATTTACTGAAACTAAAACATGATGCAAGAAAGCTACAGTAATATTTTTAGAATTTTTTGACAAGTTATGAATTTTTTATGAATTTTTTAGTGAAAACAGAGTGATAACGAGTAATTAATTTCTAATAAATCCAAATTATAAAATTAATCAGAGTACGAATTATCCCAAAAAGATATTTCCATGAGCAATCCAGTAGAGGTGAAATTTCGCAAAAAAGATATTTGTGGATTTAACTAAAAATCGATTACTAAAATCACTCTACAATTTATTTAAGGCACAAGACAACTCCATTTTGAATGAAATTTGAACAGTAATTACATCACATCTCAAGGCATCACATATAATATTTGTGGAATTTTTAGAGCAACCGTTTGTGAGATATTAATTTAATGGCACAAAATGGGTAAACTATGCAAAATTTCAGTTAAACAATTATAATTAATTACCCACGAGTCACAAAAATATAAGTAAATAATCACATGATATAGGATAAGTTGCTCAACATGATAGCTTTTTTCATTGAACAAAAATGTGCATAAACAAGGTCCAAATTAAAGTAGGAACACAGGGGTATCCGTGCAAGTCAGAAATGAAACTAAACAACATCAATTGTTCACAGGGGCACCTTAGTAATTACAAAAACTATAAAAGCAAATTATGCAATTTTTACAATTAAAAAAATGAAAAAAGTGGACCTCCTTCCTCCTTGCTTCGTTCCCAGGTGAACCCAAAAGGGGAGGGTTTGGATAGCGGCCGCGGGCGGCGCCGGCGCGCGGCGTGCGGCGAAAGGAGGTGCGCGGAGAGCGCACGCTGCTGGCGGTGCGGGATGCGGTGGCGCTTGGCCGGGCGGCGGCTGGAGTTGGCGGCTGCGGAGGGTGCTGGAGTGGCTGCGAGGCGCGAGGCAGCGGAGATCGGAGTTGGAGGGGGGCGGCAGGCCGTGGCGCGGTCGCAGCCGGCGCCGAGGCGGAGCTGGCCGGCGACGGCGGTGGGAGGAGAAGGCAGAACGCCGCCGGTTGTGGCAGAGGGGAGCGGCGGCGGTGGCAACCGCGTGATGGCTGGAAGAAGGGGGCGGCGGGTGGCGCCTCCTGTTCGTTTTTTTTATTTTTTTTTTTGATTTTTTTTAAAATTCTTTTACTGCTGTAATAAAAAGAGAGATATTTTTTTTAAAAATTTTTTATATTTTTAATTTTTTTTAAGCAGGAAATATGTACACAAAACAACAACAAAAGGGAAGATGATGATGAGGGTGTGGTAATGTGATAAAAAAATGATAAACTAACAACGGTGATAAAATGAAGATGATGATGGTGCTGTAATAAAAGAGCTTTTTTTGTTTTATTTTTTTTAATTTTTTTTATTTTTTCAAAAAAAATAAATATGTACATATAAAGGGGGGAATTGGTAAATGATGGAGATTGGGTGATGGAGTGATAAACAAAAGTGACGGTGACAAAACAAAGGACACAATATTAGATAAGATAAAATAACAAGGGAAATGAAGCGGAATACTTACCTGATGTTCGCCGGGTTTGCGGAGCAGCTACGCTGGACTCCTGTTATCGCTTCGATCCGATTGGCGAAATCAAAATCGGAGAAGCTACGCGAGCTCGACGGGGAACTCGTGACGCGGAGTGGAGCTCCGCGGATCTCACCTGAAGGAGGTCGTCGCTTGAGGACGATGCTTCGCCGCTGTCACCAACAAAACACTCCAAGCTCTCTCCTTATTCTATAAGAATGGTGGATGGGGAAAAAATGTGGATGTGGAGATGATTATAAAGAGATGAATAATGGGAGTTAGAGAGGTGGTGGTGTTGAATGAGAAGTTAGATTATTGGTGGAGTTGAATGGGAGTTAGATGAAGAATGTGGGGTGGAATGGGAGTTGAAAGAAGACTTGGAGGTTAATGGAGAAAGGGAAGTTATTGTAGAGAATGTGATTAAATAAAAGAAAATAAAAGTAGGCTACTTCAAATACAATAAAATAAAAAAGAGAAGATAAATGGTGGAGAATTTACAAAAGAAGACAAAACACCATGTACAATTTTTGTTTACTTTTCTAATTTGTAATTTTTTTGTCTTTTTAATAGTAGCTATGTACAATAGGAAAATACAATAAAATAGTACAATCAAAATACAACACTATAATGATTTTTTTGGATTTTTAGTAATTAAGAAAGATAAAATAAAAAATGAAGAAAGAAAGAATATATACATAATATACAATGTACATCTAGGTCCCAAAACCCAACTTTTGCAAACGAGCTCCGATTTTAATGAAACCACTTCCGTTGGATAGATAATTTTCTAACTTGAACTTTAAAAGTGAGTTTGGTGAATTTGGAGTTCATACGGAGTGGGAATTTAGCTTGGAAGTTGGTCTTTACGGCTTTTTCCCATTGGGATCTAGGAGCATTTATTTGAGATATAATTTGTTTTGTATTTTTGTATTTTTATGTACATTGTTATGAACAAGTTAGAAAAGAATTAGCCAAAAAGGAGTTGAAATGAAATTATTAAAAATATATGAAGATTTGGATTATTTACAAGTATAAAACTCCTTTATTTTTGTGGCTTTTTAGTGTTAATTTATTTTATACAATCCAATATACAATAATTAGTGTATTTTATTTACAAGAGTTATTTTGTTAATTTATTGATTTTATGGATATTTATTAGGGAATTTACTCGTGGATTTTGCTAAGATCAAGATATTGAGATGATGAATCGTGGATTCATCACCCATCTGAAATCAGAACTCTAGGAACACCGAACCGCGTGATGATGTGCTTCCTCAAAAATCGGCAAACTATCCTCGCATCAGCGGCTCGGGGGGGATAGCTTCAACCCAACGACTAACATAATCCACGGCCAACAGAATGTACTCAAATCCCTGACTCTTAGGGAATGGACCCATGAAATCGATGCCCCATGCGTCAAAAATCTCACAGAAGTGAATGGGCTGCATCGGCATCATACCACGCTGTCCACAAGTGCCCAACCTCTGACAGTCAGTACACCTCTTCACGAACTCATCAGAGTCCTTGAAGAGGGTAGGCCACCACAAGCCGGATTGGAGCACTTTCTGTGCCGTTCTCCTCCCAGAATGATGTCCTCCTGCCTCAAGCTTGTGGCAGTAAGTGAGGACGCTATGGTGCTCCTCCTGAGGAATGCACCGACGCCAGACACTATCCCCTCCTTCGTGGTAAAGGATGGGATCCTCCCAGTGGTAGGACTTGGCCTTCGCAAGAAAGGTCTCAAGCCTCTGCTTGGGCCAATCTTGTGGGACTTTCCTAGCAACGAAAAAGTTCACAATATCGGCATACCACGGGAGTGAGGCGATAGCAAGGATCGCCTCATCTGGGAAGGTCTCACAAATGGGATCAATCTGCTCAGACTCCTCAGGCTGCTCTATACGGGAGAGGTGATCCGCCACCACATTCTTGACTCCATGCTTATCCTTGATCTCAATGTCAAACTCCTGGAGTAGAAGGATCCATCTAGTAAGTCTGGCCTTGGCATCCTTCTTTGCCATGAGGTATCGGATGGCGGTGTGATCAGTGTACAAGGTCACTCTAGATCCAATGATATAAGATCGAAACTTATCTAGGGCGAACACTACGGCTAGCATCTCCTTCTCAGTGACCGTGTAATTCCGCTGGGCGGAATCCAATGTGCGGCTAGCGTAGTGGATAGCAAAGGGGACTCCATCCCTCCTCTGTCCCAGCACGGCCCCCACGGCAAAATCGGAGGCATCCGTCATGATCTCGAATGGGAGAGACCAATCAGGCGGCTGGAGAACAGGAGCCTCAATCACACACTGCTGGAGAGTCGCAAAGGATGAAAGACACTTGTCATCGACAAGGAACTCGGTGTCTTTCGTCAAGAGGTCAGTCAACGGCCGGGCAATCTTGCTGAAATCATGAATAAATCTCCGATAGAAACCAACGTGCCCCAAGAACGACCGTAGCTGCCTCAAATTGGACGGCGGTGCGAGTTTTCTAATGACATCAACCTCGGCCGGATCAACCTCCATGCCCCTGTTGGAGATGATATGGCCAAGCACCGTCCCTTGAGTCACCATGAAGTGACTCTTCTCCCAAGAAAGCACCAAATGGACCTCTATACATCGCTGGAGTACCCGGTCTAGGCAGTCAAGACAGGAGTCGAATCCGTCGCCGTAGACCGAGAAATCGTCCATGAAGACCTCCAAACACTCCCCTACCATGTCCGAAAAGATCGACAGCATGCATCTCTGAAAAGTCGCAGGGGCATTGCATAGCCCAAATGGCATGCGTCGGAAGGCGTATGTGCCGAAGGGACAGGTAAAGGTGGTCTTCTCCTGATCCTCAGGAGCGATGGCCACCTGGTTGTAGCCCGAGTACCCATCCAGGAAACAGTAATGGCTCTTCCCTGTCAGTCTCTCAATGATCTGGTCAATAAAAGGCAGGGGGAAATGGTCCTTCTTGGTGGCCTGGTTGAGTCTCCTGTAGTCAACACAGACCCGCCAAGAGGTGGGTACTCGTGTAGCAATCTCCTCTCCCGACTCACTGATCACAGTCGTGATGCCCGTCTTCTTGGGCACCACATGCATGGGGCTGACCCACTTGGAGTCGGAAATGGGATAAATAAAATATGTGCTCCACCAATTTGAAATTTCCTTCATGACACCTCTCTCAGGTTGGGGTTCAGCCGCCGCTGGAACTCACGCGATGGCTTCGCCCCCTCCTCGAGATAAATATGGTGGGAGCACAACGATGGACTAATCCAATGGAGATATGCTACGCTCCATCCGATTGCCTTGCGGTTCTTTTCAAGAACCCCCATCAAACGGGATTCTTGCTCTCCAGTCAGATCGGCGGAGATGATGACTGGGTACATCTCAGGCTCGCCCGCAAGGAATCGAAACTTCAGCGAAGTAGGGAGCGGCTTCAGCTCTGGACAGCTGGGTGCTGGCAAATCTGGCTTCGGAAGAAGGTACGTGAATGCTGCCAAGTCTGCTTGGGAGAATGAAAACGAACTCTCGCAAACTGGATTTGGAGAAGGCTGCTCAACTGAACTGTCTCCGATCTGCTCTGCATCTACCTCCTCCTCAGCTGTAGGCTCTGTGGGACTCAGGTCTGGCATCTGATCCTCGCAATCTGCCCAATCAGACTCTGAATCCGAGGGATTTGCATCAAACAAGGTGGCATCAGTACCACCATCACACAAGGTGGCCTCAGTACCACCATCACTAATCTCCTTGTCGCGATCGGGAACCGGCTCTGCTGCCTCTGAAGTATCCTGGACCAGGGCTGTGCTCTGCTATCAACTCGGCATCAACTCGGCATCAGCGGTGTCTGGAAATGAGAGGATGGCCTGTGCTGCAGGGTCTACCCATGCTGCCTCATCATCTGTGATCACAAAATCACAGTCCTGGTGGATGGCTAGCCCGGCATCTGTCAGCTGCTCTGTATCTGTGCTGGTCTCTGAGCATGCTCTGTCTCTGGCTCTGTAGTCCTCGACCGTCTCTATTTGTACACTTTCTCCCTCGACGCGAAAGTATACCTTCCCACTGTCATGGTCAGTCACCGCCTTGGCTGTGGCCAAGAACGGACAACCTAGAATGATGGGGGTATCGGCCACTGAATCAGGGATCTCCATGTCCAACACTACGAAGTCCACGGGGAATTGCAGGCCCTGAATAGTGACGACAACGTCTCGCAACAACCCCTTCGGCCTCTTGATGAATACCCATTCATCACTCTTTATTCTTATATTTTAGCTACAAAAACCTTTGCAAATGCATGTAGATATGTGTAAATAGGAATAATTAGCAGAAGCATGCATTGTGTAAAAACCTATAATTAGCATGTTTTTGTGCAAAAATAAAAGAATAAAGATTAAAAAGAAAAAGAGGGAAATATTTAGAATAAATATTGAGCAACCTAACCCAAGGGAGGGCTCAGCATGGGCCTGACCGCATAAAAGCCAAAGTAGAGGGAGATAGGGGCTCATGTGTAAATATTTGTAAATAAATAAAACTATATTTTCCTCACCCAAAAATATGCTTGTACATATTTGTATATATATTTAGAAAATATTAAAAACAAAATAAAAATTTGAAAATCAAAAAGTTCAAAAATGCCCTTTCACCATGTACATAGACCAAAGTCCTATATTTATTCAACCTTATAAATAAATAAAATTATTTTCTAAACTTTTTGTAAATATCCTATATTATATATTGTAAATAAATAAAATGAAAAGAATCAAAACGAAAACTAAATAAAAATTACAAAATTCAAAACATAAAAATACATTGTATATATATATATCATGTATATAGATGTAAATACCTATTTATTTTACCTATATACATAAATAATAAAAAAGCAAATAAAAATACTCTTTTATTCCTTATTTTATAATGTAAATAAATAAAATATAAAATAGGAATAAATTTGTATAAAAATAATATATAAAAATCAAAAATTAAAACTCTATATACATTGTATATACCTATATAGTACATATTATGTATATAGCCTATTTTTATTTCCAAAAATTAATTAAAAATCACCAAAAAATAGAAAAAAATAAAATAAAAATAGTTTGTGTTTTGAGTTTTTACAAAATCGGGCCCTAGCTACCTTGAATTTGAGCTTTAAAATCCGGCCACGTGGCCCATCCTCATTGGGTCCTGGGGATGTTGACCGCCCGGTCAACTGGCCCCCCCAGGACCACCTCCCACGGGTTTGAGCGGCCAACCCGACTTCTCCATTTAATACCCGCTCAACCCGATCACCAATCCGCCAACCCCCAGGTCCGAATCATCCCCCTTGCATCCGGCATCCTCGCCGGAGCCGCTCCCTTGGGATCCGCGCGCTCCTGAGCTTGCCCGGACCCCCTCTTTTCGGACCCCTAGCCACTTAAATACCGAGCTCAGCCGCCTTCCCGCGACATCTTTGGCTCTCCATTCTTCGTCCCGTGACCTCCACAGCTACCCCCGAGGTGACAGCTCCAGGTTGGCCGTGTCGCAGCGAGGAGAGAGTGGTCGGACCACTGATCCGACGAGTAGCTCCGCCGTAGCTCCGCCATTGGTGCGAGCTCTGAGCCTCGGGCCCAGACGACCCTCGAGGCTACGACCGGGAGCTCCCCCAGCTCCAGCCCAGTCTACTTCACCACCCAGGTAATCCCTTAGCTTCGCCCTTTCCTTCAATTTCCATTTTGCCCCAAATCGCACCGCTGCCGTTTTTCGTCGATTCCGACCATCTCGCGCACCCATTCGATCATCGGAATCCATATTCATCTCCGCCTTCCCTCCGCGCACCTTCTCCATACCCCCATTCAACCCAGCTCACACAGGAGCTGGGGTTCGAGCTCTTCCGTCCATCGCTTCGCCGGAGCTCGCCCATCTCGCACCACCGGTCACCTCCACGACGCCTAACCGGGTCGAGGCACTTTGCCCTCGACCCGCGAGTTTCCTGGTTCCCTTTGCAGGTCATTGCGAGCCCATCTGAGGGCTCGAGTCTTCCGGGCCAGGAGCTTCGCCTCCGCTGACCTCGCCGGAGCCCTCCAGGGCTCGGCTGGGCCATCGGAGCCGACCATCAGCAGCGGAGCTTCATCGCGGACCTTCTCCGATCTCCAGAGGCAGCAGGGGAGGATCTCAGTGCTCGCACGAGGCCGGCGAAACTCGCCGGCCAACTGTTCTTCCAGGATCCTCGCCGACCGTCAGATCGACCTCGGCGCTCCATGTTACATCGTGCCCATCCATCCACGGAGCTGCAGTCACCGTCCGATCATCCAGAGGGTTGATCTTGACCGTCAGAGCAGAGAGAGAGGCACCAGCCACCCGTGGCCGTCAGATCTGCCACGTGCCTCTTCCTCAGCCGTCGATCCGGCCATCGTTCGAAAGGATAAAGGCGCCTCCGTCTTCAGCCGTCAGATTCGCCACGCGTCAATCATCCGGCCTCGACGTTAAATAAGGGGTAAATTGTCTTAGGCCCCCTTTTCTTTCATGCTTTTAGTTTCAGTCTTGTAAATATTTAATTCCGTAGTTTAGTTTGAGGTTAATTTGCACAATGGACCACGAGCTTTAGTCTATTTGCACTTATACCCCTGTCTGTGTGAGCCTCGTGCTTCGTCACGTGTATTTGTGGGTTATTTGCATCATACACCCCTGTAGTTCTGGATGTTTATGAATGAATGAAATCTTTTTAGTATTTGCATCTATGCCCCTGTGAACGTTTTAATTTCGCATGTGCGTCTATTTGTGGGTAATTTGCAGCATAGCCCCCTGGACTTTTGGTACGAGTTACCAATAGGTCCTCGGGACTTGTTTTCTTCACAGATAGGTCCCTGAGTGCCCCAGGCACGCGCCGCGTGCGTGACTTGCTGGGTTAATTGCACCTGGACCCCCAGAACTTAGGGTATTTGCACTTCAGTCCTTGTGCACAATGCCCTCTTGTGATTTTTGAATAAAATATCAAATCACCTCCAAATTCGATGAAAATTTGACACATGGCTCCTGCCATGTTGTAGGATTTTTGAGAATTTTTGAGGACATTTTTGAGTTTATTTGTTATTTTTAAAAATTCAAAAACCATCATTTTAGCCACTGTCTAGTTTTAAAAACCCCAAAAAAATATAAAAACCCCCTCAAAAATTCTATAAAAATTAGGTACTGTTTATTTTGTGTTCCTTTATTTTCTAGCCAATTTTGGCTATTTTTCACTGATTAAAAACCATAAAAACTTAAAAACACCTAAAAACCCATAAAAATTCTATTAAATAATCTAAAAACCCAAAAACAATAATTTTGGTACTCAAATTTTCCTTGTTTTACCTAGTTTACAGGAAAAATACCTCCAGGCCCTTTTGAGGTTCTTAGATATTTTATCTAGGGACTTTAGGCTTGGCTGGACAGTACCTTGTTTCTTTGCTACTGTTTGATTTTTAGAAAATAAAATACATATCAGAAAAATTCCAAAAATTAACCAAAAACACTAAAAAACACTAAAAAATAAAAAAAAATTATTTGAATTTTTGCTTGATTTTTGACACATTAAATAATTAGCTAAAGTGTGCTTGCTTTTGTGTTTCTTTTGTTTTCTTCACATATTAAAAACTCATAAAAATATAAAAATCATTAAAAATCACTAAAAATATTTTGTCTTTATTTTATTTCATTTTTACTACTTCGTAGGCCTTTGGCCAACCCGTGCTCCTCGAGTTCGACCCTGGGTGCTATACCAGGTTAAACTCATAGCTGGACCGCTATCTTCGTGCTTGATTGATTTTATTTGTTTCGAGTGGTCTGATATTTTTCTTGATTGACTTAGCTGAGCGATCGAGGTCGCAACGACCTATCTAGATACCTTTACCTTAGTCGCTTGGCCGGTCATCAGAATGGCGCCGTTGCCGGGGAGCACGGCTTAGTAGTTCTTTTTATTTTTATTTCCATTTTCGTTTTTGTTTTCGCGGCTCTTCGGAGCTTGCGGCTTTCTGTCTATATCTTGTTTGATTTTATTTTTCTTTTTCTTTTATTTTTGTTTTTATTTAATTTGGAGTTTTTATTTCTGCACATATACCCTCACTTTTATTTTCATTTCTTTTTCCTTATTATTTGATTATTTCTGCTAGTCTGACCACTCATCTCTTTTTCTTGCGAGGGCCCAAGGACCGCGGAGGCGACTTTCGAGGAGCCGGTACAGCTGAGGGACTTGGAGGCGGCTTCCTTCTCTACGAAGCCGCAGGAGAGAGCAAGAGGGAGAGAGTTGAGTGGGTGAGGTTAGATTAGGTTCTTATTTCATTTATATTATTATTGTAATAATACAGGGACTTGGACTGCTTGGACACTCTTGGACTTTCCTACCGTAGCGGGTCTGTTTCGCCGAGCATCGGTGTGCTCGGGGGACCCTTTAGGACCTTCGCGGTTTTTCGCGGCTTTTTCGCGGTTTTATTTTTCTTTTATTTATGTTTTTGCCGGTTTTTCGCGGTTTTTTCTCGAGCCCCTAGACTTAGGATTTTCTGGTGAATGTGCCGTAATTAGTAGGATCCACACACCTAATTGATTATCTGTTCCCATAGATCGATAATTGGACCTACTTAAAATCAATAATAAAAATAACCGATTCATTTGCCTCCGTAGCCTACGTGTCGTAGCCCGTCCTGTAAAGCGCTTTCTCCTACCCCCGATTTGTCGGACAGAGGAGGGACGGGCCAAGACCGGACTCTTTGGCTTGGAGGTCGGTGACCGGTTAGACGGTTCTTCGCTAGACTTGCTCGCCTAGGACTCGGCTTTACCGCTGCATCATTTAGGTTAGTTTCTTTTCAGTCTTTACTTTTATGCGCGGATCATATTGCATGTAGAGAGCTGGAGGCAGGTACGCATTTCTGACTTTGCATGCATCATTGATTTATCGCGCATCGGCTTTTTCGTCTTCTCCCCCCTGTTTTGGACTTAATAATCAGGAGAACCGAAAAATTCGTTAGGCCTTTTGTTTGCTTTGAAAAATATTAAAAAAGTAAAACCATAAAATTGGGACTGCTAAAATTATTGATCTAAAAACCGCTCACCCTAAAAACTTTGTCTTGGGGAGAGCAACCCCCTCATTGTTTGGTTTGGATGCGCGAGAGAGTGACCCGCACCCTAGGTAGAGCCCCCCGTTGCTAGTCTCGACTGATTGCCGACTTTTCCGTGCGGGCCAGTCGGTTGGGTTAGCATCGGATCTCCCAACAGGTCACGTAAGCTCTCTGATATTCTGTTTGTTCACCAAAATAAAATCGACAAGATAATTTGACCGAACTTTCACGGTCTTTAGCTCGCGTTGCGTTGGTGAACCGGGGGTTTGTTTTCTGATCGTAATTTTTCCAGATCTCATCCGCATTACTCGCCAGATCAAGATGATGGGTAGACGGTCTCTTAGGCAGCCTCTGGCTGCACCGCTTTCGGGCACGTCTACCTCATCATCTAGGTTGGCTCGTGAGAGCTCAGACCCGCTCTCCGAGCCCGAGTATGACTCCACGCTGTTCCCCCTCGACCCCCTTTCTGATCTACCTGAGAGACACGAGCCCGAGGAGAGATTGATACATTTGACAGCACCTGAGTTGGGCTCGTTTGATTTTGCAGACGTCGACATGGCCGGAGCCGGCAGTTCAGACGATCACTCCCGTCAGCCAGAGCACTTTGTACTAGACCAGAGAGCGATCAACTCCACCCTGATCGCATCACTCGAGACAGTCCAGCAGCAGCTCCGCGATCAGGGGGCATTTATGATAGAGATGAGGCGAGAGTTGGAGAGGCTCAGAGCAGAGCGAGATGAGCAGAGCGAGCCTGAGGACGGACCTGATGCAGAGGCACGAGCCGCAGCCGCCGCCGCAGCCGCAGCAGCCGCAGCAGCGGCAGCAGCCGCGGGAGGAGGACCACCTAAACCGATGCGGGAGTTGCACAACCCCGGATCTACACTGATGCACCATTGGGTGGTGGTTCCTGCTATCGTGGGGGACTTCAAGTTCCCCCCGAACACCCTGCAGATGCTTCCTCGTTTTCACGGACTCGCCACTGAGGAGCCCCACCTTCACCTCCAGGAGTTTCTGATGATCTACAGTACTGTCCACGACCGGCATGTGGACCAGGACACGATCCGGATGATAGCCTTCCCGTTTTCACTGGCAGATAGAGCAGCCACCTGGCTGAAGCACCTTGGGAGGTTTGTCTATACCTGGGAGCAGCTCCGCACCGAGTACTTGAACAAGTACTATCCACTCGGGCGGACGAATGCAGCGAGGGCCCTGATCAGCAACTTCTCCATGTTCCCTAACGAGCAGTTTCACGAGGCATGGGAGAGGTTCCGAGAGCTCCTGGACAGATGCCCGCACCACGACATCACGAAGCCGAACCTTGTGCAGAGCTTCTTCAGCGGGTTGACACCAGAGCTACAGGGCCTGGTGAATGCTTCTTGCGGCGGGTCCTACTTCGCCAAGGACCACGACCAGGTCTGGGCCATCTTCGAGGAGATGGCTGAGAACTATATGGTGATGTCTCAGACCAGGTTGTATACTCAGAAGACCCAGCCACATCAGCCAGGACCCGTGCAGTACCAACGGATAGCACGGGTAGATGCAGGTCCATCCAGTTCGTCCGCAGCCGCAACAGCACAGGCAGAGTCGTCAGCTGCGGACATGGGCATTATCAGCGAGAAGCTGGACCGCATGGAGCTGATAGAGAAGAAGCAGTGCCAGAGTATCACGCAGATGGAGCAGATGGCACAGGTTCTGAGCGACATGAAGACACAGCTCATGTGTCTCCAGGAGGCACAGACGGCTTCTCAGCCCCGTCTTCAGTCGCGAGGCGACGCCGGCAGTAGCAGCAGCTCGTCCCAGCGCTCCAGCACCCACATGCAGCCTAGATAGGTCCATCTTGTACAGGCGGAGCCGTACCAGCAGCCGCAGCCCACCTACCAGTCCCCACCATCTCCAGAGATGCAGATGGTGGTCTACCAGCCGGACCAGCCTCTGGCAGTACTCCCGCCAGCCCCCTACGATGCAGAGCCGTTGATGGATGTCAACGGGATTTGGTATGACCGCCCCCAGCCTGGGATCCGACGAGACCATCCCGGATTCAGGTGGGGGAGTGGTGGTGCCCAGCCCCAGCAGCAGCCGTCAGGACAGGGAGGGCAGTACTCCCAACAGAGAGACCAGCACCAGCCGCAGCAGCAGCCCCCAGCATATCAGCAGCACCAGCCATCATCCTTCGGTCCGCGTCCCTATCAGCAGCAGGGACAGTCATGGAGACGTGAGCAGCAGGCTCACCCGGGATATCAGCAGCAGCACCCTCCTTCCTACCCCTCTTACCCACCACAGCAGTTCCAGCAGCCTCACCCACAGAGAGGCCACCCGTCGGGCTCCCACGAGAGCCCCGCTTTGGATGACATCGCCCGCCTCCTCACGGACCAGCAGGCCACATTCCGACGGGAGATGGACAAGTTCCGCCAGGAGATGCGGGACTTGGTGAGAAGGAAGGCCGCCATTCCAGCCCAGATTGAGCCGAATCCGAATAACCTCAAGAGGAAATCTGAGCAGGTAGTACATACTGAGTTTGCCACTCCTAGTGACCCCTTTGATGATACATCTTCGGATCTATTTGATACTGATTTTGTCACACTTAGGAGCGGTAGGATCCCAGCAGGCGGCGGCGCCTCATCTGAGCTTCACCACGAGGACACTTCAGAGGCGCCACATGAGGAGGAGGAGAGCGGTACTGAGGCCGCTCCAGACGATGACGGTGGCACTGAAGCCACCAAGGATGTTGATCCCACCGGCGGTACTGAGGCCGCCGCTTCACCAGATCTAGGAGGTGGTACTGATGCCACCCGTTCAGCCGAGCCAGCCCGCGGTACTGATGCCGCACGACGTCTACCAGCAGCAGCAGCAGAGCCAGCCCGTGGTGGTACTGAGGCCACCGGTGTTTGTACAGATAGAGATGTTGTCTTTCCTCGCATCCCTGTATCTCAGAATACTGTTGTGAATAAAGGAAAAGGTTTAGTTTCTTCTGGTCCCACTGTAGTGCATGATGTATGTGTGGATCCGGTCATCGAACCGTCTAGGCCTTTTCCTAGTCCTTCATCTGCGAAGGACCCTGTGATCCCCTTCCCTAGAGCCCTTCAGATGGGGAAGGGGAAGAAAAATGATCCAAAAAAGAGAGAGCTTGAGGAGTTCAGCCAGAGCATGATTGATCGATTCCACATCCAGCTGACCCTCCAGGAGGCTTTGCAGCACATCCCCCTTCTCCAGCGATCTTTGAGAGAGAGGACTACAGTCAGGAGGAGGAGGAGGAACCACACTTCCGAGATCCATGTGCTGACGAAAGCCACGTGTTTCGCGATCCAGAACCGACTGCCAGCCAAGAGGCCAGATTCAGGGGCCCCGTATGTCAGATGCCAGATCAGTGAGCAGAGGTTCGACCGTACTCTTCTAGATAGCGGATCGTCGATCAACCTTCTTCCGGCAGCCCTTCTCGACCGCTTCGAGTTGGGCACTCTTCGACAGAGCAGGACAGTCCTTCAGTTCGCTGATCGATCTGTCAAGAGGCCGAAGGGGTTATTACGAGACGTTATCGTCACGATTCAGGGCCTGAAATTCCCCGTGGACTTCGTAGTGTTGGACATGGAGATCCCTGAGTCAGTGGCCGATACCCCCATCATCCTTGGTCGTCCGTTCTTGGCCACAGCCAAGGCAGTGACTGATCATGATAGCGGGAAGGTGTACTTTCGCGTCGAGGGCGAGAGCATACAAATAGAGACGGTCGAGGACTACAGAGCTAGATTCAGAGCCAGCTCAGATGCGAGTACAGATTCAGAGCAGCTGACCGACGCAGAGCCAGACATCCACCAGGACTGCGATTTTGTGATCATAGATGATGAGGCAGCTTGGGCAGACCTTGAGACACAGACCATCCTCTCACTTTCAGATACAGCTGATGCCAAGATGATAGCAGAGGAGAGTCTGGAGAGCACAGCCCTGGTCCCGGATACCATTGAGGCAGCAGAGCCGGTCCTTGATCGCAGCACGATGTTTAGTGATGGTGGTGCTGAGGCCACCTTGTTTTCCGGTGGTACTGATGCCACCGCGGTTGATACAGATCCCTCGGAATCAGAGTCTGATTGGGCCGATTGTGATGATCAGATGCCAGACCTGATTCCACCTGAGCCTACAGATGAGGAGGAGGTAGATGCAGAGCAGACCAGAGACATTGCAGTTGAGCAGCCTTCTCCTGATCCAGTTTGCGAGAGTACGCTCTCACTTTCCCAGGCAGATTTGGCAGACTTAGCAGCTTTCACTCAGTTTCTTCCGCAGCCAGATTTGCCAGCACCCAGCATTCCAGAGCTGAAGCCGCTCCCTACTTCGCTGAAGTATCGATTCCTTGCGGGCGAGCAAGAGATGTACCCAGTCATCATCTCCACCGAGTTGACTGGAGAGCAAGAATCCCGTTTGATGGGGGTTCTTGAAAAGAACCGCAAGGCGATCGGATGGAGCGTAGCAGATCTCCATGGGATTAGTCCATCAGTGTGCTCCCACCATATCTATCTCGAGGAAGGGGCGAAGCCGTCACGTGAGTTTCAGCAGCGACTGAACCCCAACCTGAGAGAGGTTGTGATGAAGGAAATATCAAAGTGGTGGGGCGCAGGTTTTATTTATCCCATTTCCGACTCCAAGTGGGTCAGCCCCTTGCATGTGGTGCCCAAGAAGACGGGCATCACGACTGTGATCAGTGAGTCGGGAGAGGAGATTGCTACACGAGTGCCCACCTCTTGGAGGGTTTGTGTTGACTACAGGAGACTCAACTAAGACACCAAGAAGGACCATTTCCCCCTGCCTTTTATTGACCAGATCATTGAGAGTCTGGCAGGGAAGAGCCATTATTGTTTCCTGGATGGGTACTCGGGCTACAACCAAGTGGCCATCGCTCCTGAAGATCAGGAGAAGACCACCTTTACCTGTCCCTTCGGCACATATGCTTTTCGACGCATGCCATTCGGGCTATGCAATGCCCCTGCGACTTTTCAGAGATGCATGATGTCGATCTTCTCGGACATGGTAGGGGAGTGTTTGGAGGTCTTCATGGACGATTTCTCGATCTACGGCGACGGATTCGATTCTTGTCTTGACTGCCTAGATCGAGTACTCCAGCGATGTATTGAGTATCATTTGGTGCTATCTTGGGAGAAGAGTCACTTCATGGTGACTCAAGGGACGGTGCTTGGCCACATCATCTCCAACAGGGGCATGGAGGTTGATCCGGCCAAGGTTGATGTCATTAGGAAACTCGCACCGCCGTCCAATCTGAGGCAGCTACGGTCATTCCTGGGGCACGTTGGATTTTATCGGAGATTTATTCAGGATTTCAGCAGGATTGCCCGACCGTTGACTGATCTCTTGACGAAAGACACCGAGTTCCTTGTCGATGACAAGTGTCTTTCGTCGTTCGCGACTCTCCAGCAGTGTGTTATTGAGGCTCCTGTCCTCCAGCTGCCTGATTGGTCTCTCCCATTCGAGATCATGACGGATGCCTCCGATTTTGCCGTAGGGGCAGTGCTGGGACAGAGGAGGTATGGAGTGCCATTTTCTATACACTACGCTAGCCGCACATTGGATTCCGCCCAGCGGAATTACACGGTCACAGAGAAGGAGATGCTAGCCGTAGTGTTTGCCCTGGATAAGTTCAGATCGTATATCATTGGATCTAGAGTGACTTTGTTTACAGATCACACCGCCATCAGGTACCTCATGGCAAAGAAGGACACCAAGGCCAGACTGACTAGATGGATCCTTCTACTCCAGGAGCTCGACATTGAGATCAAGGATAAGCCTGGAGTCAAGAATGTGGTGGCGGATCATCTCTCCCGATTAGAGCAGCCTGAGGATTCTGAGCAGATTGACCCTATTAGAGATACCTTCCCAGATGAGGTGATCCTTGCTATCGCCTCACTCCCATGGTATGCCGATATTGTGAACTTTCTCGTTGCTGGGAAAGTCCCACAAGATTGGCCCACGCAGAGGCTTGAGACCTTCCTTGCGAAGGCCAAGTCCTACCATTGGGAGGATCCCATCCTTTACCACGAAGGAGGGGATAGCGTCTGGCGTCGGTGTATTCCTCAGGAGGAACACCATAGCGTCCTCACTTACTGCCACAAGCTTGAGGCAGGAGGACATCATTCTGGGAGGAGAACGGCACAGAAAGTGCTCCAATCCGGCTTATGGTGGCCCACCCTCTTCAAGGACTCTGATGAGTTCGTGAAGAGGTGTACTGACTGTCAGAGGATGGGCACTTGTGGACAGCGTGATATGATGCCGATGCAGCCCATTCACTTCTGTGAGGTTTTTGACGCATGGGGCATCGATTTCATGGGTCCATTCCCTAAGAGTCAGGGATTTGAGTACATTCTGTTCGCCGTTGATTATGTGAGTCGTTGGGTGGAGGCTATCCCCGCCCGGGCCGCTGATGCGAGGACAGTTTGCAGATTTTTGAGGAAGCACATCATCACGCGGTTCGGGGTTCCACGAGTTCTGATTTCTGATGGGGGATCTCACTTCATCAACGACCAGGTAAAGGCACTTGCTAGCGAGTTCGGCATAGACCATCGTGTTGCTACACCTTACCATCCACAGACGAATGGTCTAGCCGAGGTGTCGAACAGGGAGATCAAGACTATTCTGCAGAAAGTCGTCCGCCCTGATCGAAAGGATTGGTCACAGCTTTTGGACTCGGTCTTGTGGGCATATAGGACGTCTTTCAAGACACCTTTGGGCACATCTCCCTTTCGCCTCGTATATGGCAAGCCATGCCATTTACCTGTTGAGCTGAGGCACAAGTCACTTTGGGCAGTTACAGACATACTTATGGATCCAGATGGTATGGGAGACCAGAGGAGGGCAGAGCTAGCTGCCCTGGAGGAGCTTAGAGATGCAGCTTTCTCAAGCAGCCTACATTATAAGGAGAAAGTGAAGGAGTGGCATGATTCTCATATCAGCCACAAGCATTTTGAGATTGGACAGAGAGTATGGCTGTTTGATGCGAGACTTAGATTATTTCCAGGAAAGCTACAGAGCAAATGGAAAGGACCTTATCTGGTTAGAAAGGTACACGACAACGGTAGCATCGACATATTTGAGTTGTCTTCTGAGAGTACCTTTCGAGTGAACGGCCAGCGGCTCAAGCCATTTCTAGATCATGAGCCGCGGGTCGTTGATATTGCCCCTATTCATTTTGCGTGAGATGTGGTCTTTGACTCACATCTAATGCATCTCACGCCTGAGTTTCACTGATCTTCCACTGTATATAGATCCAGATGTCCATATCACCACATTCCTTAGTCCCACATCCCCTTCCCCATCTTGTGATTATGCTATACTTAGGGTGCACTTTACCCTAAGTATAGGGGGGATGTGAGACCTTTTGGGTATTTCTTTTGTTTCTGTCTACCCCTGTTTTGCTGCCTATACTTAGGGATACTTCACCCTAAGTATAGGGGGGATAGACCCTGTACATTCTCCACTCGGTTTTCCCTTCGTGTACAGCCTACTATACTTAGGATTACTTGATCCTAAGTATAGGGGGAAGACCTGAGTCCCTTTTGACTTTTCATCTCCCTTTTGTATAGCCTTTCTTTTCACTTCCCTATACATAGCACGAGTTATGTCTTCTTCATCGCTCTTAACTCTGAGGACATCGTTCGAGCTAAGTATAGGGGGGTGTGTATATATTTCATATATACTTTAGCCATAACTCGTACTTTGTGTGAGTGTGTTAATAAATAAAAATGGCTAAAAACCACACAAATTTAAAAATTTTCATGTACATTACCTTCTGTTGCACATACATTGCTAGTGTACAAATTATTTTTGTAAAAATGATTTCAAAAATCTTTTGTGTAAAGCTTGTGTAAATATTTTTGTATCAAAATTATGTGTATAGTACAAAATTTTTCCAAAATGTTTTGAAAATCAAAAGTTTGCAAAAATCTTGTGTAAATGTGTGTAAATACCTTTTTGCAAAACTTGCACTTCATGCATCATCATTCATGATTTCAAAACATTTTTCAAAAATTTTGCATGATTGTAAAATATTGTGTAAATAAGCATCTTTTTGTACATATGTATATAGTTTTTCTGGATGATAGTTGACATTTAAACTAGCCTGGAATCAAATTGAGAAATGGAGCCTGATTAAGATCTTAATCCACCTAATTCTAAGAGGAACCTTATAGGGCTTAGGTTTAAGGCTTTTCAGGTCCATGGTGACTTAATTCTTTGAGTCCACTAGGCTATGATCACATGTCATCTCAATGAGCCTAAGTAGAGCATTTAACAACAACACATGACTCATATAGATTATGGCTTTACTTGGACACCAGCACTATGCACCGAGCTCTCTACGGATGAGGTGGTGAGGAGGCAGTCTTCCTTGGCTTGGGGTAGCATATGAGGGTAGTACTTCTAGGCGGAACCTCTCTTCTTCTTATAGTGAAGGAAGTGCGTCTCAACTTGGTCTGGTTGCCGTGAGGTCTAACGACGGGAGTTGTGGGTTGCAATAAAGCTTCAAAAGAGGGATAGTCTACGGGCTCAAGAGGAAAAACTCCTTGTATATATGCTGCACATGTATATGTTGTATTGATGCACTCGAAAAAAAAATGTGCAAAAAGAAAAGAACTCCAAAAAAGTGGTGGGTCTGAGAGAAAATGATAATCCCACCGGAGTATGTATATAAGTGCAATAAGCAAAGCTTGGTTTCATGATCCACCTGTTATAGCTTGCAGCAGGGAGACTTGGCTACACTGGTCAAGCTCCCAAGGGTACTTGGCTACACTGGCCTTGACCCATTCTCTTCTTCCCCCTCTTCTTGAGCCGGTTGAACTTGAACTTAGAAGGGAATACCCCGCTCCTCGAGGAAAGAGTGGCCAGATTGAGGTCATAGAGTTACCTTGTTGAGGAGGGTTGTCAAGTTGCCATTTCTGAGGTGGAGAGCTTAGACCTCACTTTCACAGGACAAGAAAAGATTCATGGTCTTCAGGGTTTGTACTTGATGACTTGTTCTGATCTGGAGCATTGAGGAGTCCTGGTTATAGATTAGTGGAACTTAGAGGTTGTTAGGTTTTAAGCTTAAGTCTAAATAAGGTTCCGACACATTAATAATCCAAAGATCTGATTGAGCTCCATACCTCAATTTAATAAAGGGCAGGTTTAATAATCAACCTTGATCCATGTACATCCTCTTTTTCTTTTTCTTTCTTTCTTTTTCACTTCTTTTTCAAATAAGTGTTTGCTAAGGGACCAGCAAAGTTAAGTATAGGGGGGTGATGAATACCCATTCATCACTCTTTATTCTTATATTTTAGCTACAAAAACCTTTGCAAATGCATGTAGATATGTGTAAATAGGAATAATTAGCAGAAGCATGCATTGTGTAAAAACCTATAATTAGCATGTTTTTGTGCAAAAATAAAAGAATAAAGATTAAAAAGAAAAAGAGGGAAATATTTAGAATAAATATTGAGCAACCTAACCCAAGGGAGGGCTCAGCATGGGCCTGACCGCATAAAAGCCAAAGTAGAGGGAGATAGGGGCTCATGTGTAAATATTTGTAAATAAATAAAACTATATTTTCCTCACCCAAAAATATGCTTGTACATATTTGTATATATATTTAGAAAATATTAAAAACAAAATAAAAATTTGAAAATCAAAAAGTTCAAAAATGCCCTTTCACCATGTACATAGACCATACTCCTATATTTATTCAACCTTATAAATAAATAAAATTATTTTCTAAACTTTTTGTAAATATCCTATATTATATATTGTAAATAAATAAAATGAAAAGAATCAAAACAAAAACTAAATAAAAATTACAAAATTCAAAACATAAAAATACATTGTATATATATATCATGTATATAGATGTAAATACCTATTTATTTTACCTATATACATAAATAATAAAAACCAAATAAAAATACTCTTTTATTCCTTATTTTATAATGTAAATAAATAAAATATAAAATAGGAATAAATTTGTATAAAAATAATATATAAAAATCAAAAATTAAAACTCTATATACATTGTATATACCTATATATAGTACATATTATGTATATAGCCTATTTTTATTTCCAAAAATTAATTAAAAATCACCAAAAATAGAAAAAAATAAAATAAAAATAGTTTGTGTTTTGAGTTTTTACAAAATCGGGCCCTAGCTACCTTGAATTTGAGCTTTAAAATCCGGCCACGTGGCCCATCCTCATTGGGTCCTGGGGATGTTGACCGCCCGGTCAACTGGCCCCCCCAGGACCACCTCCCACGGGTTTGAGCGGCCAACCCGACTTCTCCATTTAATACCCACTCAACCCGATCACCAATCCGCCAACCCCCGGGTCCGAATCATCCCCCTTGCATCCGGCATCCTCGCCGGAGCCGCTCCCTTGGGATCCGCGCGCTCCTGAGCTTGCCCGGACCCCCTCTTTTCGGACCCCTAGCCACTTAAATACCGAGCTCAGCCGCCTTCCCGCGACATCTTTGGCTCTCCATTCTTCGTACCGTGACCTCCACAGCTACCCCCGAGGTGACAGCTCCAGGTTGGCCGTGTAGCAGCGAGGAGAGAGTGGCCGAACCACTGATCCGGCGAGTAGCTCCGCCGTAGCTCCGCCATTGGTGCGAGCTCTGAGCCTCGGGCCCAGACGACCCTCGAGGCTACGACCGGGAGCTCTCCCAGCTCCAGCCCAGTCTACTTCACCACCCAGGTAATCCCTTAGCTTTGCCCTTTCCTTCAATTTCCATTTTGCCCCAAATCGCACCGCCGCCGTTTTTCGTCGATTCCGACCATCTCGCGCACCCATTCGATCATCGGAATCCATATTCATCTCCGCCTTCCCTCCGCGCACCTTCTCCATACCCCCATCCAACCCAGCTCGCAAGGGAGCTGGGGTTCGAGCTCTTCCGTCCATCGCTTCGCCGGAGCTCGCCCATCTCGCACCACCGGTCACCTCCACGACGCCTAACCGGGTCGAGGCACTTTGCCCTCGACCCGCGAGTTTCCTGGTTCCCTTTGCAGGTCATTGCGAGCCCATCTGAGGGCTCGAGTCTTCCGGGCCAGGAGCTTCGCCTCCGCTGACCTCGCCGGAGCCCTCCAGGGCTCGGCTGGGCCATCGGAGCCGACCATCAGCTGCGGAGCTTCATCGCGGACCTTCTCCGATCTCCAGAGGCAGCAGGGGAGGATCCCAGTGCTCGCACGAGGCCGGCGAAACTCGCCGGCCAACTGTTCTTCCAGGATCCTCGCCGACCGTCAGATCGACCTCGGCGCTCCAGGTTACATCGTGTCCATCCATCCACGGAGCTGCAGTCACCGTCCGATCATCCAGAGGGTTGATCTTGACCGTCAGAGCAGAGAGAGAGAGGCACCAGCCACCCGCGGCCGTCAGATCTGCCACGTGCCTCTTCCTCAGCCGTCGATCCGGCCATCGTTCGAAAGGATAAAGGCGCCTCCGTCTTCAGCCGTCAGATTCGCCACGCGTCAATCATCCGGCCTCGACGTTAAATAAGGGGTAAATTGTCTTAGGCCCCCTTTTCTTTCATGCTTTTAGTTTCAGTCCTGTAAATATTTAATTCCGTAGTTTAGTTTGAGGTTAATTTGCACAATGGACCACGAGCTTTAGTCTATTTGCACTTATACCCCTGTCGGTGTGAGCCACGTGCTTCGTCACGTGTATTTGTGGGTTATTTGCATCATACACCCCTGTAGTTATGGATGTTTATGAATGAATGAAATCTTTTTAGTATTTGCATCTATGCCCCTGTGAACGTTTTAATTTCGCATGTGCGTCTATTTGTGGGTAATTTGCAGCATAGCCCCCTGGACTTTTGGTACGAGTTACCAATAGGTCCTCGGGACTTGTTTTCTTCACAGATAGGTCCCTGAGTGCCCAGGCACGCGCCGTGCGCGTGACTTGCTGGGTTAATTGCACCTGGACCCCCAGAACTTAGGGTATTTGCACTTCAGTCCTTGTGCACAATGCCCTCTTGTGATTTTTGAATAAAATATCAAATCACCTCCAAATTCGATGAAAATTTGACACATGGCTCCTGCCATGTTGTAGGATTTTTGAGAATTTTTGAGGACATTTTTGAGTTTATTTGTTATTTTTAAAAATTCAAAAACCATCATTTTAGCCACTGTCTAGTTTTAAAAACCCCAAAAAAATATAAAAACCCCCTCAAAAATTCTATAAAAATTAGGTACTGTTTATTTTGTGTTCCTTTATTTTCTAGCCAATTTTGGCTATTTTTCACTGATTAAAAACCATAAAAACTTAAAAACACCTAAAAACCCATAAAAATTCTATTAAATAATTTAAAAACCCAAAAACAATAATTTTGGTACTCAAATTTTCCTTGTTTTACCTAGTTTACAGGAAAAATACCTCCAGGCCATTTTGAGGTTCTTAGATATTTTATCTAGGGACTTTAGGCTTGGCTGGACAGTACCTTGTTTCTTTGCTACTTTTTGATTTTTAGAAAATAAAATACATATCAGAAAAATTCCAAAAATTAACCAAAAACATTAAAAACATAAAAATATTTTTATTTGAATTTTTGCTTGATTTTTGACACATTAAATAATTAGCTAAAGTGTGCTTGCTTTTGTGTTTCTTTTGTTTTCTTCACATATTAAAAACACATAAAAATATAAAAATCATTAAAAATCACTAAAAATATTTTGTCTTTATTTTATTTCATTTTTACTACTTCGTAGGCCTTTGGCCAACCCGTGCTCCTCGAGTTCGACCCTGGGTGCTATACCAGGTTAAACTCATAGTTGGACCGCTATCTTCGTGCTTGATTGATTTTATTTGTTTCGAGTGGTCTGATATTTTTATTGATTGACTTAGCTGAGCGATCGAGGTCGCAACGACCTATCTAGATACCTTTACCTTAGTCGCTTGGCCGGTCATCACCTCTTGACAGATCGATCAGCAAACTGAAGGACTGTCCTGCTCTGTCTAAGAGTGCCCAACTCGAAGCGGTCGAGAAGGGCTGCCGGAAGGAGGTTGATAGACGATCCGCTATCCAATAGAGTCCGGTCGAACCTCTGCTCACTAATATGACATTTGACATATGGGGCTCCTGAATCTGGCCTCTTGGCCGGCAGACGGTTCTGGATCGCGAAGCACGTGGCTTTCATCAGCACATGTATCTCTGAATGGTGGTTCCTCCTCCTCCTCCTGACTGTAGTCATGTCTCTCAAAGAACGCTGAAGAAGGGGGATGTGCTGCAAAGCCTCCTGAAGGGTCAGATGGATATGGAAACGATCAATCATGCTCTGGCTGAACTCCTCCTGCTCTCTCTTTTTTGGATCTTTTTCTTTTTTCTTCCCCTTCCCCATCTGTAGGGCTCTAGGGAAGGGGATCACAGGGTCCTTCTCAGATGAAGGACTAGGAATAGGTCTAGACGGCTCGACGGCCGGATCCGCACATACATCAAGCACCACAGTGGGACCGGAGTAAACTAAACCTTTTCTTTTATTCACGACATGGTTCCGAGCTACATCAGTGGAAGGAAAAACAACAGCTCTCTCTACATGAACACCGGTGGCCTCAGTACCACCATGGGTTGGCTCTGCTGGACGTCTCGCGGCATCAGTACCGCGCTCTGGCTCGGCAACTCGGGTGGCGTTAGTACCACCTCCTCGAACTGGTGAAGTGGCGGCCTCAGCACCGCCTGGGGGATCAGCATCCTTGATGGCATCAGTACCACCGTCATCATCATGAGCGGCCTCAGTACCACTCTCCTCCTCCTCATCTGGCGCCCTGGATGTATCCTCGTGTCGTTGCTCAGATGAGGCGCCACCGTCAGCTGGTGTCCTATCGCTCCTAAGTGTGACAAAATCAGCATCAAATAGATCCGAAGACATATCATCAAATGGATCACTAGGAGTGGCATGCTCAGTGTAAGCTACCTGCTCAGATTTCTGCTTCAGGCTGTTGGGATTCGGCTCGATCTGGGCAAGTTTGGCGGCCTTCCCTCTCACGATGTCCCGCATCTCCTGGCGGAACTCGTCCATCTCCCGTCTAAAGGTAGCCTGCTGGTCCGTGAGGAGGCGGGCTATATCGTCCAAGACGGGGCTCTTGTATGGTGGATCATGGGAGCCCGACGGGTAGCCTCTCTGGTGATGAGGCTGCTGGAACTGGTGCTGCTGTTGCTGAGAGGGGTAAGAGGAAGGGTGCTGCTGCTGGTGTGGCTGGTGAGGCTGCTCTCGCCTCCAATACTGTCTCTGCTGCTGATAGGGACGAGGAACGAAGGATGACTGCTGCTGTGACTGATAGGCTGGGGGTTGCTGCTGCTGGTGATCTCTCTGCTAGCTGAACTGCCCTCCCTGATCGGATGACTGCTGCTGGGGCTGGGTACCTCCACTCCCCCACCTGAATCCGGGATGGTCTTGTCGGATCCCAGGCTAAGGACGGTCATACCAGATCCCGTTGACATCCATCAACGGCTCTGCATCGTACGGGGCTGGCGGGAGTACTGCCAGAGGCTGATCCGGCTGGTATACCACCATCTGCATGTCTGGAGATGGTGATGACTGGTAAGAGGGCTGCGGCTTCTGGTACGGCTCCTCCTGTACAAGATGAACCTGTCTAGGATGCTGGTGTGAGCTGGAGCGCTGGAACGAGCTGCTGCTGCTGCCGGTATCGCCTCGCGACTGAAGACGGGGCTGTGAAGCCGTCTGTGCCTCCTGGAGACACATGAGCTGGGTCTTCATGTCGCTCAGAGTCTGTGCCATCTGCTCCATCTGAGTGATGCCCTGGCACTGCTTCTTCTCGATCAGCTCCATCTGATCCAACTTCTCACTGATGATACCCATATCCGCAGCGGATGACTCTGCCTGTACTGCTGCTACTGCGGATGAACTGGATGGATCGGCATCGACCCGTGCTATCCTCTGGTACTACACGGGTCCTAGCTGTTGCTGGGGTCTGTCCTGAGTATACAACCTGGTATGGGACATCACCATGTAGTTCTCGGCCATCTCCTCGTAGATGGCCCAGACCTGGTCGTGATCCTTGGCGAAATAAGACCTGCCACAAGAAGCATTTACCAAGCCCTGGAGCTCTGGTGTCAGCCCGCTGAAGAAGCTCTGCACAAGGTTGGGCTTTGAAATGTCGTGGTGCGGGCATCGATCTGTAAGCTCACGGAACCTCTCCCACGCCTCATGGAATTGCTCGTTGGGGAGCATGGAGAAGTTGCTGATGAGGGCTCTCGCTGCATTGGTCCGCCCGAGTGGATAGTACTTGTTCAAGTACTCGGTGCGGAGCCGCTCCCAGGTGTAAACAAACCTCCCCAAGTGTTTCAGCCAGGTGGCTGCTCTGTCGGCCAAGGAAAAGGGGAAGGCAATCATCCGAATCGTATCCTGGTCCACCTAACGGTCGTGGACAGTACTGCAGATCATGAGGAACTCCTGGAGGTGGAGATGGGGCTCCTCAGTAGCGAGTCCGTGGAAGCGGGGGAGCAACTAACTGCAAGGTGTTCGGAGGGAACTTGAAGTCCCCCACGATGGCTGGAAGTACAACCCAGTGGTGCGTCAGCGTCGATCCGGGGTTGTGCAACTCCCGCATCGGTCTCGGTGGTCCTCCTGCCGGCTGTTGCCGCTGCTGCTGCGGCTGCTACATCTGCATCCTCTGGGATCCTCGGTCCCTCTCTGCGCTCCTCACGCTCAGCTCGCATCTGCTCCATCTCTCTCCTCATATCGAGCATGAATGCTCCCTAATCCCTCAACTGCTGCTGGACGGTCTCTAGTGAGGCGATCAGGGTGGAGTTGATCGCACCCTGGTCCAATACGAAGTGCTCAGGCTGACCTCGGGAACGATCCTCAGAACTACCGGCCATGACATCTGCAAAATCAAATGAGCCAAACTCAGGTGCTGTCAAGTCTGCTAATCTCTCCTCTGGCTCATATCTCTCAGAACCGAAAGAAAGAGGGTCGAGGGGGAACAGGGCGGAATCATACTCGGGCTCGGAGAACTGGTCTCGGCTCTCGTGGGCCAACCTAGATGAATGGGTAGACGTGCCCGAAAGCGGTGCAGCCAGAGGCTGCCTAAGAGAGCGTCTACCCATCATCGTGATCTGACGAGTAAGGCGGATGAGATCTGGAGAAACTATGATCGGCAACCAAACCCTCTGTTCACCAACACAACACGAGCTGAAGACCGTAAAGGCTCGGTCAAATTATCTTGTCAAATTTTATTAGGTGAACAATCAGTCTATCAGAGCGCTTACGTGACCTGTTGGGATACCCGATGCTACCCCAACCGACTGGCCCGCACGGAAGAGTCGGTAGTCAGTCAGAAATAACACCGGAGGGCTCTACCTAGTGAACGTGTCACTCTCTCGCGCAATCAAACCAAACAATGAGGGGGTTTCTCTCCCCAAGACAAATTTTTAAGTCGAATGTCTTTTAGGGTCAATAGTTTTAGCCAGTCCCAATTTTATGGTTTTTCTTTTTAATCTTTTTCAATAAAAACAAAGGCCTAACGAATTTTTCGGTTCTCCTGGTTATTTAATCAAAAACAAGGGGGAGAAGGCAAAAAAGCCGATACGATAAAATCAATGATGCATGCAGAGATAGAAATGCGTACCTGTCTCCAGCACTCTACATGCAAGTGATCCGCGCAGAAATGTAAAGACAGAAAATAAACTACCTAAATGGTGCAGCGATGAAAACCGAGTCCTAAACAGGCAATTCTACTCGAAGAACCGTCTAACTGGTCACCGATCCTTCAAGCCAAAGGTCCAGTCTTGGTCTACCCCTCCTCTGCTCAACACACTTGAGTTTAGGAGAAAGCGCTTTGCGGGGCAGACTACGGCACGTAGGCTACGAAGGGGATGAGTCAGTTATTTTTATTAATCAATTATTAGTAGGCCCAATTAATCGCACTATAGGAACATGCAAGCAATTAGGTGTGGGGACCCTACTAAGTACGGCACAATCAAGTAGAAAATCCTAAGTCTAGGGGCTCGATAAAAACCGCTGAAAACCGGAAAAGGCAGCGAAAAACCAAAACCGCGAAAAAGCCGCGAAAACACCTAAGGGTCCCCCGAGCACACCGGTGCTAGGCAAAACAGACCTGCTAGTCAACCAAGTCCAAGTGTTTGTCCATGTATTATTACAATAATAATCAAATGAAATAAAACCTAAGCTAAACCTCTCCCACTCAACCTCACTCTCACGCTCTCATGCGGCTCCGTGCAGAGGGGAGCCGCCTCCGAGTCTCACGGTTGCGTCGGCTTCTCGAAATCGGCCACCTCGATCCTCGAGCCCTCGCAAGAAAGAAATAGAGTGGTCAGACCAATAAAATGAGCAAATAATAGCAAGAAAAATAAATGAAAATAAAATGAGGGTATATATGCAAAAATACCAAATAAAATAAACAAACAAAAATCAAACAAAACAAAGATAAAATAAAATAAAATAAAGCAAAAATAGAATAAAATCAAAAAGCCGCGAAAAGCCGCGGACTCTGAAAGATCCGCGAAAAGCCCCGAAAAAGAGAATGAAAATAAAACGAAAACTACTAAGCGAAGCTCCCCGGCAACGGCGCCATTCTGATAACACGGGAATCCGACTACTCAGGTTAAGGTATCTAAGATGGTCGTTGCGACCCGAGCAATCAGACTCGAATGTGTCAATCCAGAAAAATAGACCACCAATAAAGATAAAATCAAATCAAAAATCAATAGCGGTCTTGCTATTAATTTAACCTGGTATAACGACCAAGGTCGAACACAAGGAGCACGAATTGGCCTTGCGGCCTACGAAGTAGTCAAAAAGGAAAGAAAAGAAAATAAAAAGGTATTTTTGGTGGTTTTTAAGTCTTTTTATATTTTTTTTGGATTTTTAAGGTATTAAGAAAATAAGAAAAACAATCAAAGCAAGCAATTCAACTATTTATTAAATGCACTAAGAATCAACCAAAAATTCAAATAAAAATATTTTCGTGTGTTTTATAATTTTTACTATTTTTAATGAATTTTTGGGATTTTTCTGATGTTTATTTAATTTTCTAAAAATAAAACAAGATCAAAAACCGTAGGTACTGGTCAGCCGAGCTTAAGGGACTTAGATAAAATATCTAAGAGTCCCCAATAAGCCTGGAGGTATTTTTCCTGTATAGAGAAGAAAACAAGGAAAATTTGAGCACCTAAATTATTATTTTTGGGTTTTTAGTTTATTTATTAGAATTTTTATAAGATTTTAAGTGTTTTTCAATTTTTAGGTGTTTTAGGTAATGAAAAATAGCCAAATTTGGCTAGAAAGTCAAGCACAACAAGAAAACAATAGAAAAACGTTTTGTGAATTTTAGATGAATTTTAATATTTTTTTTGATTTTTAAAGTCTAACAGTAACAAAAATAGATGTTTTTTAATTTTTAAAAATATCAAATCAAAAACAAAATGTCTCCAAAAATTCCAGAAAATTTTACACTATGGCAGGAGCCATGTATCCAATTTTCGTTGGATTTGGAGTATGTTTGCTATTTTATTAAAATCAAACACAAGGGCATTGTACACAGGGACCTAAATGCAAATGCTAAGAGTCCTGGGGGGTCTGGTGCAAATAACCCAGGAGAACACGCACGTCGCGCGTACCTGGGGCATCAGGGACCTAAATGTGATAAAAACTATGTCCTAGGACCTTTTGGTAACAGGTACAAAAAGTCAAAGGGCTAGTCTGCAAATAACCCAAAAATTAACGCACATGCACTATTAAATTTACGCACAGGGGTATAAATGCAATAATCCAAAACTTTTCATTCAACTCAGAACATCTCAGAACTACAAGGTATAAAATGCAAATATCCCAGAAACCCACGTGTCGAAGCACGTGCTACACCATACACAGGGGCATATCAGCAAAGAAAGTAAAGTGCGGGGTCCACAATGCAATTGTACCAAAACTAAATAACTACACTATATATTTACAGGACTAATTGCTAAATAAAATAAAAGGAGGGCCTAAGGGTAAATTACCCTTTATTAATGCGAGCCGCTGGATGGATGCCACGTGGTAGATGGACGGTCCGGATCAGATGGCTCTCCAAAGCTAGGCTCCTCGGGCGAATCCGACGGCGGAGGCGTAGCCACGTGGAGGATCGAACGGTGGAGGGCGTCGGTGGCTAAACCTCGCTCATCGGGCGGTCCAGATCGCCTCTCCAAGGATCTGACGGTGACGGGACCTCCTCAGATGGACGGTTGAGATGCAAACTGGAAGTCGAGGACGATCGGACGGTCGGGGAAGATGCTGGAAGAACAGTTGGCCGGCGAGCTTCGCCGGCCCGACACACACGCTGAGATCCTCCCCTGCTGCTCCTGAAGATCAGAAAAGCTCCGCCGTGAAGCTCCGCAGCTGCTGGTGCCCTCCGATGACCCAACCGAGCTCTGGAGAGCTCCGACGAGGTCGGCGGAGGGGGAGCTACTGGACCTGAGTCAAAGGCCCTCAGATGGCCCTCGATGTACCTGCAAAATGGGTCCAGAAGACTCGCGGGTCGAGGGCAAACTGCCTCGACCCGGTTAGGCGAGGTAAAGATGGTCGGGGGGTCGGTGTGGGCGAGCTCCGGCGAGGGTGTGGACGGAGGAGCTCGAACCCCAGCTCCTGTGCGAGCTGGGTTGAGTGGATGGGTGCAGAACGTGCGCGGGAGGAAGGCGGAGGCGAAGGTGGATCCCGATGATCGAACGGAACGATGAGGTGGTCGAAATCGAAGGAAGGCGACGGTGGCGCGAGTTGGGGCTAATCAAAAATTAAAGAAAAAGAAAGGGAGACGGGTCTACCTGGGTGAAGGGATCGACTTTGGACGAGCTTGCGCAGCTCCTGGTCTTTGCCTTAAGGAGCGTCGGTCTCCGAGGCTCGAGCTCCGGCTCTGGGCGGAGCACGGCGGTGTATCTCGCCGGATCAGTGGTCTCGCACTCCCTCCTCGCTGCAACACCACGGGGGACGAGTTGTCACTCTCGCCGATGCGATGGAGGTCACTGGGGGTGGAACGAATGAGCCAAAGATAGGAATGAAGGTGGCGGAGCTCGGGCTATATACATTGGAGGGTCCGGGAAGATGAGCGCGGGTAGGGCATTGGGATGCGTGGATCCCTAGGCGGAGGCTCCGGCGAGGGTCTCGGATGTAACATAAATGAGTCGGACCCGGGGTTTAGGCGATAGGGGTTCGGGTTTAGGTGCGAAATTAGGGAGAAGTCGGGTCGGGCACCTAATCCGTGGGAAGTGGTCCTGGGGGGGGCAGTTGACCGGGCGGTCAACAATCCCCAGGGCCAATAGGAGCAGGCCACGTGGAAAAGTTTTAGAAATTCAATTAAAAATAACAAATGGCCGAATTATGGAAAAGTCAAAACATGAAATATTTTTATTTTAATTTTTTCTATTTTTTGTGATTTTTAATTAATTTTTCAAAATAAAAATAAGGTATTTACATTATATACCTATATATAGGTATATGTACAATATAGGCTTTTTAATTTTGATTTTTAATTAATTATTTTTATACAATTTTATTCCCATTTTATATTTTATTTATTTATAACACAAAATAAGGAATAAAAAGATATTTTTATTTTATTTTTATTATTTATATACATAGGTGAAATAAATACATATGTACATTTATATACATGGTATATTTACAAAGTATTTTTTATTTTTAATTTTGTGATTTTTATTTTGTTTTTGTTTTAATTTATTTTATTTATTTACACCATAAGTCATAGAATATGTACAAGATTTTTGGAAATTAATTTTATTTATTTATAAAGCTAAATAAATAAATATGAGTGGACTATATACATGGTGAAAATGATGTTTTTGTTTTCTTTTTAATTTTTCTATTTTTATCTTGTTTTTATCTTTATAAATATATACAAGTATTTACAAGCCTATTTTAGTTTCTTTTTTTTGGAGGAGAATATTTTTATTGTATTTACATATATATTTACACACATGAGCCCCTATCTCCCTCTACTTTGGCTTTTATGCGGTCAGGCCCATGCTGAGCCCTCCCTTGGGTTAGGTTGCTCAATATTTATTCTAAATATTTCCCTCTTTTTCTTTTTAATCTTTATTCTTTTATTTTTGCACAAAAACATGCTAATTATAGGTTTTTACACAATGCATGCTTTTGGTAATTATTCATATTTACAACTATGTACATGCATTTGCAAAGGTTTTTGTAGCTAAAATATAAGAATAAAGAGTGATGAATGAGTATTCATCAGATCACGATTGGACTTAGTCAAATAAAAAATCTAACTTAATTGGACTAGAGACCACGCGCCGAGAGATGTTGTATACAACGCTTGCAGGACCCACTGTGGCGGCATCTATGACTAGACTCAGGTCTCTTTTCTAATTAATTAGCACCAGTTCTTTGCATAATAGAAGATATTAGCTTAAGGTGATTTCCTCGTGCATCATTTAGATTAGTTTAATTTATGTCTTTAATTTATGCGTGGATCACTTTGCATTTGGACTGCTGGAGCAAGGTACACATTTTTTACTCTGCATGCAACATTAACTTCATCGTGCATCGGCTTTTCCGTCTTCCCCCCTGTTTTATTGGACTTAAATAAAAAGGAAAACAGAAAAATTGTTAGACATTGCTTTTATTCAGAAAAATACATAAAAAGAGATAACCAATAAAATCAGGACTACTAAAGTATACTTGACCTAAAATCGAACTTCACTCAAAAACTTTGTTTTGGGGAGAGTAACCCACTCCTCGTCTTATATTACTTGCTGAAAGTTGAGCGACACGTACACTAGGATAGATCCATGCTTGAACTTTGTTCAGACTATCGATTCTAACAAAAATGATTAGCTATTCTCCAATGAGGATTTTCGGGTAGCCGGTAACTGATCTGGACTTCCTTAGTAAAATGGGTGGTTTAGAGGGCATTGTATAAGGCTTCATCCTCAAGTAAATCAGGTACCGGAAACGGTCTTTACTTACATCCATACTTGCTGGAAAATAACCACAACTAGCCGTAAGAATCCGAGTCAGTTTCCAGAGAGAATCGGGCTCCTACTCGCTAAACTCGCTCTATAAGATTGGATTATCACCAAGAAAAATTTAACAAGATAAACGACCGAGCTTTCACAGTCATCACACTATATTGAGTTGGTGAACCGGGGGTTTATTTTCTCATCCTACTTTCAGTTCATATTAAATCTTCACAAATTCCCATATCAAGATGATGGGTAGGAGGTCTCTTATGATGCATCTGGCAGTACCGCTTTCCAGCACTCCTCCCCATTCATCTAGGGTGGCTTCAGAGAGCTCAGACCCGCTCTATGAACCTGAATTCGCCTCCACCTTGTTCCCCCTCAACCACCCTTCTTCCCCTCCTGAGGTACATACTGAAAGTCTAGCACAACCATACATACATTTGACAACACCTGAACTAGGGTATTTTGACTTTGCAGAGACCGGAGATGGCCAGTGATGATAGGACCAATGCGCAACCACATACTTCATCTTTTGTATTGGATCAGGCAGCCATCAACAACACCATGCTATCTTCCTTGGACACCATGCAGAGGTAGATCATGGACCAAGGGATCTTCATAGCAGAGGTGATGAGAGAGCTCACACAGATGCAAGTTGGGAGGGATGAGCCAGAGTTACCAGCTTGTGGTGGAGAAATACCACACCAGGAGGGCCGAGTAGACGACAGACGCCAAGACGAGCCGCGAGATCCTCAGAGGCTAGCACGCACCATGAGGCAGTTGCACAACCCTAGTGCAACCCTTACTCACCGATGGATACAGCTTCATGCCATCCTGGGTAACTTCGAGCTTCGCCCTCAGATAATTCACCTACTGGACAAGTTTCATGGGCACGCCACCGAGGAACCCCATCTCCATCTACAAGAATTCGAGATGATTTGCAGTACCATCCACGATATGCTAGTGGACGAGGACACCATCAAGTTGATCACCTTCTTGTTCTCCTTGGTTGATCAAGGAGTCTACTAGCTGAAACACCTGGGGAGGATCATCGCCACTTGGGAGCAGCTCAGGACCGAGTACCTGAACAAGTATTATCCACTCGGTCGGACCAATGCAGCTAGATCCATGATCAACAACTTCACAATGATCCCTAATGAACAGTTTCATGAGGCCTGGGATCACTTTAGAGAGCTCATCGACAAGTGCCCCCACCATGATATCAGCAAGCCCCCTGTGGGCTGACACCTGAGCTTCAAGGGCCAGTGAATGCCTCTTGTGGATGTTCCTACTTCACCAAGGATGAAGACAAGGTCTGATTTATTTATGAGGAGATGGCTGAGAACTACACCGTGATGTCCCAGACCAGGGTTTACACTTTGGGGAAGCCTCCCCAACATGCGACTTCATGCCAAAGGATAGCGTGTATTGAGGTTCATCCTTCTTCCTCTTCTGCGGCAGCAGCACCAGCAGAGTTTTCAGCTGCAAATATGGGTATCATTAGCTAGAAGCTGGACTGGATGGATATCATTGAGAAGAAGTTGTGTCATGGCCTCTACAAACTCAATAGGATTGATGAGCTGGCCCAAACATTGAGTGACCTGAATACCAGATCATGTGTCTCCAAAAGGCACAGACGGCTTCTCAGCCACATTCCAGGTCATGGTCTGATCCAGGGAGCAGTTCATCGTAGCCCTCCGCCTCGTACCGTCAGGTCCATCACATTCAAGTGGAGCCGATCAAGTCACTCCCGCATTATAGTCGCCACCACCCTCCTCAGATACTCAGTTGATGGTGTATCATCCTGATCAGTCCTTGGTGTCCCTTCCCTCGCTAGTACACGAGCAACAAGATCCATTGATGGAAGTCAACGAGATTTGTTACTCCCAGTACCAACAGCAACGTGGGATCGTCGTGATCACCCAGGTTTCCGATGGTCTACTGGAGGCACTTCATCCTAGCAACAGTCTCTAGCACAGGAAGGGCAGGGCGCCCAGCAGCAACATCCCGAGTACTCCCAGCAATAACCACATCATGGTCCTTGACCCTCGTATCAGGGTCAACAGTGGAGGCAACAACAACCTCATCAGTTGTACCCCAAGACTCCTCCTTACTCATATCAACGGCAACAACAACAGAGCCAACCTCATTTCCAGCGAGGCAACTTGTCCGGTTCTCATTCACACTCGTATGGGAACCCAGCCCTTGATGATCTTGCCTGCATACTGTCCGAACAGCAAGCTACCTTCTAGCGAGAGATGGACGAGTTCCGACAGGATATGAGAGAAATAATCAAGGTCAAGGCCGCCATACCTACACAGATTGAACCTAACCTGAACATCTGAAGAGAAAGTCTGAGCTGGTACAATCGACAGAGATCGCTCTCATAGTTATATTCTGGATGACATTCATCATTTATTTGATGATGATTTTCTGACACTTAGGACTGATAGGAAGCAGTTCAGCAGCGACTCATCTAGGCGACACCATGACGTAGATTCTATGATGCCAGGCGGAGTCAAGAGCGGTGTTGATATCGCTAACCATGATGGTGGATGGTGATACTGATGCCACCAAGGATGATGATCCAAACAATGGCGTTGATGTCGTCATATCCCCAGTTGCAGATGGTGGTGCTTATGCCACCAAATTCCCAGATGCCAGACCATAGCGCGGTGCCGATGCCGCAAGTTTAGATGTTGTCGATGGTACTGATGCCATCAAGAGTCAGCCCGTTGTTTTGTCCTCTCCTGTACCTGAGGATATATTTAGAAAAGTACAAAAAATGAGAAAACTTCAAAAATAAAAAATATGAATAAAGGAAAGGTTTTTGTATCTCTTTTGGATCCATCTGTTGATATTGATGATGTTTGCATGGATTCCAGCATTTTACATGCTTAGAAACCTACTTCTGACCCTCATTATTCCAAGGAGGGTCCCTCTATCCCATTCTCGCAAGCACTTCGCTTGGGGAAGGGCCCTAAAATAGAAAATCCTAAAAAGAGACAATAAGTAGAGTTCAACGAGCAGATGATAGACAGATTTCATATCCAGCTGACTCTTCATGAAGCACTTGAGCATACCCCTCTATTCCAGAATAACCTAAGAGAGAAGAACACCACCTGTAGGAAGAAGAGGAGAAATCACAATGTAGAGATCCATGTGTTCACTCGTGCCACTTGTTTCACCATCCAGAACTGATTGCCAGCCAAGAGACCCGATGCAGGAGCTCCATATATTAGATGCCATATTCATGAGCAACGGTCTAATCAGACTCTATTAGACAGTCGATCCTCAATTAAGCTCTCCTCCCGGCTGCCTTACTCGACCGATTCGAGTTTGGCCCTCTTAGACAGAGCAGGATAGTTCTTTAGTTTGCAGATCAATCTGTCAAGAGGCTGAAGGGGTTATTAAAGGACGTTGTCGTCATAATTTAAGGCCTAAAATTCCCCGTGGACTTCATTGTGTTGGACGTGGAGATCCCTGAATGTGTGGCTGATACCCCCATCATTTTAGGACGACCCTTTTTGGTCACAACCAAGGCAGTGTCTGATCATGATAGCGGAAAGGTATACTTTCACGTCAAGGGTGAGAGTATACAAATAGAGATTGAGGAGATTAGAGCCAGAGATTCAGCTTGCTCCGAGCAGAGTTCGGAGAAAAATGACAGATTCAAAGCTAGACGTCAACCATGAGTGTGATTTCGTGATTACAGATGATGAAGTCGTTTGGATAGACCCAATTTCACAATCTCTTGTCACACCTTTAGAGACTGTAGAGACATCGATGACAACGGATGGTAGTTCGAAGAGCACTCTCCTAGCACAAGACACTTTAGAGGCCAATGATTGTGATTTGGGTTCGAAGCATATTATATTTCTTGGTATTCAGATTCAGATCCCTCGTACTCAGACATCGATTTTGATTGGCGGGACTTTGATGATTATTTATCGTGTTTGATGTCCACAGAGCCTACATCTAGGGCGGAGATGGAGCTAGCACAATCGATAACACACCATCGTGGTCGTCTTCATCAGATTCATTGATCCAACGAGAGTTCTCACATGCAGATTTGGTAGCTTTCACTCTGACCTTTTAGAGACCAGATCCGCCAGCTCCTACATGTTCAGAACTGAAGACCTTGCCTTAGAGAAAGAAGTACAGATTCCTTGCGGGGTGAGGCAGAAATGTTCCCACTCATTATCTCAACAGATTTTGCTGAAGACCAAGAATCTCATTTGATGGAGGTTCTTGAAAGAAATTGCAAGGCAATCAGATGGACTGTAGTTGATCTCCAGGGGATAAGTCCGACCATATGCTCCCACCACATATATCTCTAAGAAGACGTCAAGCCATCACGTGAGTTCTAGTGTAGGCTGAACCCGAATCTTAGAGATGTAGTCATGAAGGAAACATCTAAGTGGTGGAGCACCAATTTTATATACCCTATCTCTGATTTCAAATGGGTTAATCCTTTACATGTGATACCCAAGAAGACGTGTATCACCATAGTTGTGAATGAGCCTGGAGAGGAGATAGCTACTCGAGTACCCCACTTCTTGGAGGGTCTGTGTAGACTACAGATGATTAAATCAGGCCACCAAGAAGGATCATTTCCCGCTATCATTTATTGATCAGATTATTGAGAGGCTAGCTGGGAAGAGTCACCATTGTTTACTTGACGTGTACTCGGGATACAATCAGGTGGCCATAGCGCCCAAAAACCAGGAGAAAACGACGTTCACCTGTTCGTTTGGAACATATTCTTTTATATGGATGCCCTTTGGCTTATTTAATGCCCCGGCTACATTCCAAATGTGCATGCTTTCCATCTTCTCGGACATGGTGGACGAATATTTAGAATCTTCATGGATGACTTTTCAGTCTACGAAGATGGGTTTGATGCTTGTCTTGTTTGCTTAGACCGAGTATTTTAGCACTGCATTGAGGTCCACCTACTCTTATCTTGGGAGAAGAGTCATTTCACGATGACTCAAGGGACGATCCTTGATCACATCATCTCCAACACGAGCATGGAGGTTAATCCGACAAGACGGATATCATCAAGAAGCTCACTCCACCGTCCAATTTGAGATAGTTGTGGTCTTTTCAAGGGCATGTCGGTTTCTACCGACGGTTCATACATGACTTCAATCGGATTGCCCAACCACTAATTGATCTGCTCACGAAAGACACCGAGTTCCTCGTAGATGATAAGTGTCTTTCATCTTTTGAGACTCTCAAGAATTTGATTATTCAGGCTCTGTTCTTCAACCACCCGATTGGTTTCTCCCATTCGAGAGCATGACATATGCTTTCGATTTTGACGTAGGGGTTGTGCTTGGACAGAGGAGGGACAATATCAATTTGTCATTCACTACTCTAGATAGACTTTGGATGCAGCTCAATAGAACTACACTGTGACTGAGAGGGAGATGCTAGCCGTAGTATTTGCTTTGGATAAGTTTTGATCTTATATTATTTGATATAGAGTGACTACCTATACCGATCACACCGTCATCCGATACCTCATGGCCAAGAAGGATGCCAAATCCAGATTGACGAGAAGGATCCTTCTACTCCATGAGTTTCATATAGAAATTAAGGATAAACATGGAATTTAGAATGTGGTGGCGGATCACCTCTCCCGATTAGAGCATCTTGAGGATTTTGATATGACCACATATATCACTAAGGCATTCCCAGACGAGGTGATTCTTGCTCCCATGGCACACTGACATTGTGAACTAACTTGTTGCCAATAAAGTTCCACAAGGTTGGCCCATGCAGCAACTTGAGACCTTCCTTATGAAGGCCAAGTTGTACCATTGGGAGGATCCCACCCTTTACCACGAAGGAAGAGATAGCGTCTGGCGTCGGTGTATTCCTCAGGATAAGCACCATAGCGTCCTCACATATTGCCCCGAGCTTGAGGCAGGGGGACATCACTCTAAGGGTGCGTTTGATTGGGGGGTTACCCCCACTTTGGGTGAGCTACCCCCCAAAACCCATATTCCCAACCCACTAGTGGGGTCCACTCTCTTTCCAACCAAAAAAATATAAATTATACCATCATATCATCTAAAAATCATAAAATACTCAACTTCTACTCACTATTCCAAATTTCAATACAATCACATCACAACAACCACCCACTTTTTCAAATTTCAATACAATCATATCATAATAACTACCAACTTTTTCAAATTCCAATACAATCACATCACACAAATCCTCCCAACCCTTAACCCACCAACCAAACATGCAAACACAAAATCAGGTTATCCACCCCTGGATAACCCACCAACCAAACGCCACCTAAGAGACGGACAACACAGAAGGTTCTCCAATCCGGTCTATGGTGGCCTAACCTCTTTAAGGATTCATATGAATTTTCAAGAGGTGTACTGACTGTTAGAGGATGGGCACATGTGGATTCGTCGAAGTGAAATTAAAGGACAAATTTTTGTTGAACTATTTTTGAGACTTAAATCCGCCAAGTGCTTGATTAATACCTTAATTTATATTAAATAAATTCAGGGAGTTTTGTAGATAGTACAAGTCTTTTGTTGTGTGTCTACTTTTGTTGTGATTGACATAATTTGTATTATTATGCGTCTTTGCCTTCATGTAAATTAATTGCATAAAAATGTGTTCAAAATCTGTCTTGTTGTGATTTGTGCATCTGCTCAATATAATCATTCTATAGATTGCTATATTAAATATTTGATACTTAAAATTAATCGCCTAATTGCTCGTGTCCCTGTGTTTGACCCTGGACTTCCCAAGTTATAAATTCAAGCCGAATCCTCCTCGCAAAGATATTTTATTCGGTTCGCATGATCCACTAAGTGCCCATGCTACAACGGATATATATATTAATCTATGCATTTAACGATTCATCACTCGGCTATTCTAATCACCTGCATGACCCTTCCACCCTCATTGATCGGACAAAGCGATCATGATTCGATCTCCTACGTCGTCTCCGACGACCAGACACTGCCTCGTCTTCTCTGCCACCATAGTCGCTCCGCACCACCGGCTAGACCATCTCCAGGGCTCCCTCGAGCTTCCACGACCCTTCACCGTCAAGCAGAACATCGGTGGAGCTCAGGGGAGGCTGCTAGAGCACAGTCTTTATGCCGCCGTACGAGGAGGAGGACTTGATGAGGAGTAGCAGATGCCGTCCGATTGATGCAATCGGACGATCCAAAATTGGTCTGAGCCATCTCCGCGTGCCTCTAGCCTCGGTCCCCTAAGCATGTGCCGAAGCGTCAGGACAAGACATGTGTCCCGAACGAGCATCCGAACCTCCACCTGCTCCCGAGCCTAACCCGCACGCGTGCAACGTGCGTGCGGGCTAGGCAATTTGGATCCATGCCCCGACACTTTCCGAATATTGTAAAAAGGACACTTCCAGGCGTGCATGCGTTACGTGCGTGCTTGGCTATTTTGCAGAGATGCCCTGTCGACTTTTAGAAATTGCAAAAATGCCCCTACGGATGATCTTTACGCAAATTTCATGCATTTTATCTTCATGTTTTTACTGCATTTATGCCCTTACACTCTTTATTTAATATCTTTACCATATGGTCTTCATTTCAGTCGATTTCAATTTCATTTTGAAGCAAATTTTATTCTCTTCCTGATGTTATATTTTATTCCTTGATTTGACATTCATGATACATTTTAGGTGATCAACGTGTCAACTTCTCCTCATTTTAATGCCATTAGTGGATCTTTGATGCATCTTTATGCTCCAATTAATCGTGAAATTGAATCGCTTTTAATTTCTCAATAATTGGACTATTTGCAGGGAATATTTTTGCTTTCATAATCACACAGAATTGCATGTCATCTTACATCATTGCATATTGCTAAAATCTAAATATAAATTGCATGCATTACGTAGCACACAATCACATATTGATCATATTTATTCTGCATAGAATTAAAATAAAAAATGAATTCTCATTTTGTGTACATCCTCATCATCACTTGCATCATTTTATTCTTTGCATAATGTTTGTGTATTTTGTGATGTGCGTCGTGTCTGCATAACAAGACATGGATTAGTGGATATAATTACTCTTATTTATTTAATAATTTTCGATATATCGATGAAGAATCTCATATCCCCGTGTTCGACCATGGTAAACTTGCGAAGTAAAATAATTATCCACCTATAAAAGGGGTGGTATTCTGCATGAAATCCAAGATCATCTCCTATACTACGATGTTAAAAATGACAAATTAAGTAGGCGATTTCACGGTTCATCACTTCTCAGGCTTGAGATCCTTTCTCGGCAATAATTTGACTGTGCTAGATGAGTCCTCAATCTAACTTTATAGATATCATCTAAGCACCAACCCCTATGACTCAATCATTGAGTCAATTGTTGTGTAATTATCAAGATGACCATGATACATAATTCTAATTGTACTAAGGGACTTTATAAGTGCATTCATTTGTTAATCTCATATAGGGAGTGAAAAACAATAACTTTTATTGATATATAAAATGATCACAATAATATTTATTAATGGTTCGCCCTAAGATCATATGTCTAACACATATATGTGTCTCTTGACCAAAATAGTTTGAATGTGCATTCTTCCCACAGATGTTTTACAATAGTTGACCCAACTCCCATTATTTTTTGGTGCACTCATTTCGGGTGTGGGGGTAGGAACTTTGTACAACTATTTTGTTGGCATCTCGCATTCATGTCCTCGTTTGACCATCACTCGATGAGTAGTAATATATATCCTCCTAAGACATTCACGCATCACGTAAATACCCTAAAAATAATGTTTCCAGAGATAAATCTAAGTTTCAGATGTATACACAGAGAGAATCATATGCCATGAAAAATGCAAGCATGTTTTTGGGAGGTATTTTTCTTGCAATAAAGAAAAAATATCTACTCCATTCAACTAGTTATGTGTTCGAGTCCCATGCAACTCATAAGCCATATGGAAATAATTCCATTTGTTAATTACTTTGTTTATTTCCATTCTCTTACCAATAACAAGCCTTCAATTTGCTATTAATAGTTATAGCTAATATTTGTGTTTGTGAGTTGTTGAAAATTGAACAAATCAAGATTTTTACTATGATTGTAATTTTAGAGAGATGGGAAAGTACAAGTCTGCACCTGGATATCTAGCATTGAAAATCAGTCTTTACAATCAATGGATGATTTGGTGTTTTGACAATCCCTTCCTTATAGACTCCAACTTCTGTGTCTATCATCGCCTTTTATTGCTACTCAGGTTATATCAACAACACATTTTAATTTGTAGGTAGGATAAAATTTACTAACGAGAAGCGGATGTGAAACTTTACTGCATCCATGGAAAGGATAATCCTCTCGCAACATGTCTTATACTCGTGCGATTGTGCACCCAAGTCCTAAATTTTAGGGAAATTTCAGAAAGGACTTGGAGGGAGTAGTGCGGAGTTTTCCAACTCATACCCCTGTCATCCAAACATTAATATAAATATAAGAAAACAAAATCAAAGAAGACCGCTAGTTTATATAGCGTATAACAACATAAACAATGTAACATTTGATCTGTCGCAATTAATCTCAGGATAAGAGCGTCAAGAAACGTAGATTAGCCATTGTTTTTATTTGATTAGCAACTGTGACACATGCATGCTTCTGCCCATGGAAGAGGATCATCTGTTGTAGAGAGGATTACAACAAAGGTGCTGTTATGTAAAATATTAATGTAAGATTCAATCTATAAAGTTGAATTTTAGAAACAAAATCGTAAGGAAGAGAAGATTACATCACCTCTACTTTAATTTTTTTTAGATTGACATACCCTAACCCGCCCTTCTTAGTACCATTTTTTTTCTGGTAGAAAGTGAGGGCAGTGGGACTCGAACCTTGGTCTTTCCACTGTGGGAACCACTGCTCTACCACTAGACCAAATATTTGATTCATCACCTCTACTTTAATTTTCTCTCTACAGTGGAAGATCATATTCCTCTTCCCATCCACAGAGAAGTACGTTGAACTGGAGTAATTTTGAGGTTAACGAGTCCGGTCACATTTACCTGTCAATGACTTGCTGACCAAAATGGCTCGGAAGTTGAACCTGAAGGCTACGGCGACTTCCTCTCACTGCTATTCTCTATCCGTGTATCCATCCGCTCATCCTCGCGGTCCACATCCGACGGCCGCTGTTGACTCGGAAGAGTCGGAACCGCCATTCCCGTACGCCTCCGGAAACCACACCGCGGGATATTTTTGTTTCCTCCATTTTTCTCATGGTCGTTAATAAACAAAATCCGAATCAAACGAACAATCATAGTTCGATTGATTAATAAATAGCCATATTCATCTGCCACCTTTCCCCTGATAGCCCCTCCTCGCGCGGCAACAATCTTCCGTCCCACGAACCCTACAATCGCGGTTGATGGGGAAGCGCGAGGAGGAGGCGGTGGCGGTGGCGAGCTCCTCGGGGCGGGTGGATTTCCCTGACGCGGTGGAGGCCTCGCCGGATCTGCTGAAGAACACGCCCTCCAACATCGCGAGGCTGGAGGACGTGATCGAGCAGTGCGAGGCACGCGGCAAGTACCGCGCCCACACCAAGAGCCCCTCCGACGGCGACGACGTCCGATGGTACTTCTGCAAGGTCCCCCTCGCCCTGAACGGTGATTCCCCTTTCTCCCACCTCATGATCCTTTCCGTGTGTATATTATAATCAGTTCTTGATTTGTTGATTGCGATATTGGCTCTTGAATCACACTTGGAGCTTCAGATCATCTGAGTTACCAATTGCTCTTTTTAGTTTGTATAAAGACGTGTTTTTGGTATGTTTATGTGATCACATTTGATGCTCCGATGTCCTGCTTCTGTTAGGAAGGACGAAATTTTGTAGATATGTAGCCAGTGATGTTAAAGGAACATACTGGGATGCTTTATGAGAGATCCAATGATTCCCTTATATAGGAGAAGAATCATTGGGTAAATTACAGAAAGATGAAACAAGAAATAGAAAATTATATAAAGAAAACAACTAAAAATAGTAATTATCTCATCACTCCCACTCAAGCTGGAGCGTAGATATCAATAAGACTCAGCTTGGAACAACATATCTGATAAGGTTTTCTCGCTAGAGCCTTTGTAAGTATATCTGCTGTCTGATCTCCGGAGCTGACATGCGTAGTAGTGATGATACCCTTCTGTATCATGTCTCGAATGTAGTGACAATCCACCTCTATGTGCTTCGTCCTCTCATGAAAGGCTGGGTTATTTGCAATGAAGAGAGCAGCTTGATTATCACATTGGAGGTGCATGGGAAGAGGCACTTCTATAGTCAGGTCAGTAAGAACGGATCTAACCCACATCATCCCTGTACTAGCCTGTGCCATACCCTGTATTCCGATTCAGCACTTGATCTAGCAACCACAGTCTGCTTCTTACTCTTCCATGAAACAAGAGAATTTCCTATGAACATATCAAATCCAGACGTAGACTTTCTATCCTTTGGACACCCAGCATAATCTGCATCTGCGCATGCTGTCACTGAGAGAGATGTGCCTCTGCTGAAAAAAGTCCAGTACCAGGTGAAGTCTTCAAGTATCTCAGAATCTTATGTACCGCATCCATATGTGCCTGTCTGGGATTTTCCATAAACTGACTCACTTTGCTCACGACAAATACTATGTCGGGCCTGGTAATACTTATGATGCAAATAAGATTTTGCGCGGCGATAAAAATTTATTTGAATGGTGGATTTTCGGTGGAAGAAATTAGAGGGATTGGGAAAGAAGAAAACTCGCCGGGAACTCGAGGGGTTTGGATGGGAGAAACGTGAAGATCACGCGACCGGAGAGAGAAGGAGTTAGAGAATAAATCTCAATTTTTATAAATCTCTGAACTGACTCCATATGTACGCTATCATCCCTTTATATAGGAGGGATGAGATTACAAAAATAGAAATTCAACTAATTATCCTAAATAGACTCTAACCGACTAACTGACTATTTGAAATTCAAATCTCTAACTAATCGAGATCACAAACGATCCCGTTTATTTAATTAAAATTACAATGACTCAAATAAACGTAAATAAAATTAACCTATAAAATTAAATAAATATGCGGCCCTATATTTCTGTTCTACGCTGCATCAACTCTCCTCCGCTTTTAAAAATTCGTCTCCCGACGAATTGCTTGATCTTCGAGGTGTCGTTGGAGAATTCGATCCTTGAAATTGTAGCTTGCAATTCCTTCAAATAGATCTTTTCAACGTTATGTTTGTAGTTCTTTCCAATTGGAGGGCGTCTACACAATCTTCGTATCCCTTCATTTAAACGAATTTTAGGGGGCTGGGCGGCTATGCAATTTTTCTAGAGTAACTCCCAATCCCACAATTCATGGGATTCGAACCCCTTAGAGATCGGGCCTCTTGTTAGGGTTCTCCCTTTCTTCTCGCGCAAGCTACGCAGACAGTGGGGGCTACAGTAGCGGCTAGGCGGCGAGCGTGCAGGCGGTGCGTGCGATCTCGAGGCCCACAAAGGTAGCGAGATGGACAACGGGTGGTGGGGGTGCTTGGCGGCAGTAGGGGTGGTGGCGTAGACGGTCGGGTGACCGCAGGGGGGGGTGGGTGGGGCGGAGAAGGTGGTATGGGGGCCGAGGCGGCGAGGAAAGGAATGAGGATTGCGGGGAGAGGCGACGAGGAGGGGGAGGTATTAAAGGGGGGGGGGGGTGCTCCGCAGGTGGTACGAAGGTGGCGAGAGGGGAAAGGGAAGAGGGGGTTTCGCCGTTGCAAGGCCGAGATGGAGGGGAGGTGCGTGACGTTGCGGAAGGGGGTATGCGCAGTGTGGGATGGCAGGGGGGGGGGATGGGGACATGGGGGGTGCTGGAGGAATGGAATAGGAGTGTCGGTGAGGCGGGAGGAGGAGAGGGTGGGGCAGGGGGGTTCGCCGAGGAGGTGCGGGTGGCGGCGGACTGGGGGGTGGCGGATGACTGGGGCGATGCGGTGAGGGTCGGGGAGGCCTGGGTAGGCATCGGCGGGGCTGGGGGCTTGGCTGCGGCCACAGGTGCTGCGAGGAGGGGGCCCGAGGGTGCGAGGATGACCAGGCAGGGTTGCAGCGGGGCTGAACCCATTGTCGGGAGCGATATCGTCGATGGTGGTTGATCTGAAGCGACCTGGACTGCGAGCAGTTCGTCGTTGTCGTCGAGTTTTTCTTCATCACAAGTCTGGATAACGGCTTCGGTAGTGGACAACTTTGACAGGGCGCACATAGCCTTGAGATTAGCCATTATCTCTTGATCTTTGGACTGGAACTCTTGATATTTGGATTGAAAATATTGATTTTTGGCCTTGAAATCTTGCCATTTGGTCCGGAAATCTTCTTCGGCTCGCCGTTTACGCTCCGATGAATGATGGTGTTTCGTCGCATGTTGGCGCGGATGTCTGGACGGATCGTCAGATCGTGAGGACGATCTGTAGGCCATGCTCTGATACCAATTGATGCAAATAGGATTTTGCGCGGCGATAAAAATTTATTTGAACGGTGGATTTTCGGTGGAAGAAATTGGAGGGATTGGGAAAGAAGAAAACTCGCCGGGAACTCGAGGGGTTTGGAGGGGAGAAACGTGAAGATCACGCGAGGGGAGAGAGAAGGAGCTAGAGAATAAATCTCAATTTTTATAAATCACTGAACTGACTCCATACGTAGGCTATCATCCCTTTATATAGGAGGGATGAGATTACAAAAATAGAAATTCAACTAATTATCCTAAATAGACTCTAACCGACTAACTGACTAATTTGAAATTCAAATCTCTAACTAATCGAGATCACATGCGATCCCGTTTATTTAATTAAAATTACGATGACTCAAATAAACGTAAATAAAATTAACCTATAAAATTAAATAAATATGCGGCCCTATATTTCTGTTCCACGCTGCATCAAGTTACATACAATAGCTTGCCAACAAGCTCTCTGTACCTTCTCTTATCGACCTCCTCAGTATCATCATCATAAAACTTCATGCTTGGGTCAAGCGGAGTAGTGGCAGGTCTGCAATCTGCCATGCCTGTCTCTGAAAGAAGATCTATAACATTACAAGACCCCGTTGATTCCGGGCAAACTCTATTCCAAGAAAGTAACGTAAATGTCCAAGGTCCTTGGTCACAAACTGCTGACCTAGGAAGTCCTTGGCACCCTGAATACCCTGCTCGTCATCCCCTGTAATAATAATGTCGTCAACATAAACAAGAATGACTGTAATACCTCTCTGGGTCTTCTGTATAAACAAGGAGTGATCTGCAGTTGATCTCACAAACCCCTGCTGCTCCATCAAGTCTGAGAGCTTTTGGAACCATGCTCTTGGACTCTGCCTGAGGCAGTAGATAGCCTTGTGTAACCTGCACACCTTCTGACACTCCCCCTCAGCAACAAACCCAGGTGGTTGCTGCATGTAAACCTCCTCCTGTAGGTCACCATAGAGGAATGCATTCTTCACATCAATCTGATAAAGAGGCCAATCTCGTGTCACATTAACAACAAGGAGAATAAGTAGAGTAGAATGCCTGGCAACTGGGGAGAAAGTATCGTGATAGTCTACCCTATATATCTGGGTAAACCCTCGTGCCACAAGTCTCGCCTTGTAGCGATCCACACTGCCATCCGCACGGTGTTTCACAGTGAACACCCATTTGCATCCCACGACTGATGTATCAATAGGAGCAGAAACAAGGCTCTACGTACCACGTGACTGTAGCGCAACCATCTCCTCCTCCACGGCTAACCTCCACTGACTATCTTTGAGAGCCTCCTGATACGTTTGTGGTATCTGCACGGCTGATAGTGCTAGCGTAAATCTCCTGAAATCCTCTGACAACCCGCTCAAAGAAATCTGGGCTGCAAGAGGGGAAGTAGCACATGCTCGTTTCTGTTTTTGCAGAGCAATTGGTACGTCAAGATCGTCTGCCAAGCATGACTCAAATTTCAGCGAAATTCGGTCGAATTTCTGTCGAATATCGATATCCAATCGAAATCGAATTCGACCGAAATGACCGAAATATGGTGGTCCTCGTACAAAAAAATGACCGAATTTCGGTCGAAATTCCACCGAAATTCCATCGAAATTCTGTTTTGGTCGATATTGAAATGGTGACCGAAACCGCCATTTAGGGCCTTGCTGCCAAGTCCTGGGCATGTATATTTTCCTCTTGAGAGGGTATCTGCTCATCCTGTTGTACAGTTAATTCAGTAGTGTCGTCAGTAGAAATATGCTCATTACATACCTGAGGCATGCTGGATGATGGGCAAGACTTGTGAGTATTGCAAATAGAGCGAGATCTGCGAGGAACATCACGAGGCAAGAACTGAACCAATGGAGGTGGTGGAGGTGGTGGAAGAGGAGTAGATGAAGGTGAAGGGCCAACTGTAGGAGGTGGTGGCATGTATATCTCCTCATCGGAGTCAGATGAAGTAAGTTTGTTACCTGTAGGAGAAAAATACATGACCGACTCAAAGAAAGTAACGTCAGTACTTACAAAATATTTCTGGCTCAGTGGATCAAAGCAGCGATATCCCTTTGGGGTACGAGAGTAGCCGAAAAACACACACTTGATAGCTCTAGGAGAGAGCTTGTCACGCCTTGGAGAGACATCATGAACAAAGGCAACATATCCAAACAAACGACGTGTAAGAGAGAAGAGATCCTTCTCGGGAAACGCAATCGAGTAAGGAATCTTCTCTCTTAACATGGACGAGGGCATACGGTTTACTAGATAACAAACAGTAAGGACAGCATCACCCCAGTAAGCATGAGGAGCATGACTCTGTATCATCAATGTTCTGGTCACATCAAGTAAGTGACGGTGTTTGCGCTCGGCAACACCATTCTGCTGTGAAGTGTAGATACATGAGGTCTGGTGAACAATGTCATGGGATCTAAGGAACTCAGAGAGATGTAAGGTGCAAAATTCCAAGGCATTATCAGAACAGATATACTTGACATTTGCAGAAAAAATATTCTTTATTTCATTAATAAAATACTTGATAGCGGATCCAGCCTCAGACTTATTCTTCAATAAGAAGATCCAGGAAAGTCTAGAAAATTCATCGACAACTACGAGATGAAAACGACGTCCTTGGAGATCAGGAACACGACTAGGACCCCAAATATCTAAATGAAGGAGCTCAAATAGCTGAGAACTGCTCCGACTCCGACTCCGACTCTGACAGTTCTATGCATCATGAGTTGTAGCAGGGTAAATGGATCCTGGAGGAGATCCATTTACCCCACCCAGTTGTTTAGTCCCACATCGTCTAGTGGTGGGACTTGGAGGCTCTGGAGAGGCTATATAAGGAGCCCCATACCTCCTGTACTCATTGAGAAAAAGGAATGAAGTATCCGCCCCTTTGAGGGCTTCTCCCGTAGTTTCATCCCGCTCCTCACGGAGTAGGGTTCCACGTAAAATCCCACTGTGTTCTTCTTATTTTATTATCTTTTCCATGTTTGCTTCCGCTTCCGATTTTCTAACATGGTATCAGAGCGGGTTCGATTCTCGTGGTTTATGCTCGTGATTTTCTTTCCGAGATTCGGTTATTAAGAACACGTTCATTAGTCGTGGTGTTATTCTTCAAGATCAGTTTATTCGATTCATATTTGAGATTGTTGAAGTTCATGATCAGATCCGGTTCTAGGGTTTCAAACCCTAATTCTTGCATAGCATCGCCGCTATCCAGATTATCCAGACGATTTAAGGCAGAAGATCACCCCTCTTGCACGCAAGACCCATGTGCAATCCCTCGCGCATCTCCTGCGTGCGCTCCAGATCTGGAACCCCAGTGGCGGCGCTCATCACCGCGCAAATCCACCGCCATCGCGCGTCCTGCCCTAGGTACTAGAGCACTATCGTCACGCGACCATCTTCCAAACGCCGCAGTCTCAGGCCTTTCTCCTCCTATCGAAGCGCCTCCATCAGCAGTGCACCAGGCTCCATCGCAGAGATCCATCACGCGTGGAGCCCCAACTCCTGGCCCATCGTGAACCCCCGCATCTGGCAGCATCATCTCCAGGTCGCACGCGTGAACGCCTTCCTCGCACGCCGCCCACGCCCCAGCAAAGACCCAATGCTGGCAACGATGCGCCTGCGGCGATCCAGGCGGCGATGCGCCTCTCCCATCTCCGGGTGACGCGAGCAGCGAGCACTCTCCACCTCAGGCGCCTAAGCCTCCAAGGTTGACATCCAGTAGCCCCTCCTCGCAAACCCATCAGTGGCAGCGCAACCCAAGTCGCCTCCAACTCCCTCAACTCTGGGCGGCGAAGCACAAAGCCATACATCTTCCCATCGGGGCGGCGGAGAGGATATACGAGGGTTCCCACGATTGGGAACCCTAGTTTTAAAAGGGGTGGAGGCGCACATTGTCCCAGCGGGGCCCAACAGTTAAAAAAAATGATAATCTGTGTGAGAGCCGAGTGGGCTGCGAAGGAAAAAAAAGGGATAGAAGAGAGTGTTGGGCCCAAGTGGGCCGGAAAAAAAATATGTGTTTCGAAAAAAAGGGCGCGTACATGAGAAAAGCAGTACGCAACATTGTCAAAAAAAAAGAGGAGGTTTTTTCTTTTCGAAAAAAAAGCCGCGTACAAAGAAAAGTCGTACGAATTTTCAAAAAAAAATGAGTTGCAAAAGCCGAAAAAAGGGGGAACGACTTTAAAAAAATGTTAAAAAAATGTCGGCTTAAAAAAAAATGAAAAAGCCGCGAGAAATTTTTGTGAATGATCATATTGTTTTTCCCATTTTATCTTGTCTTCTCCCAACTTTGTCGATGACATTTTCCGACAAGTATGGGAAAAAGGGAGAGTATATGTAGAGTCACAGGTCTGTTCATGATCCAGATTCCAGATTCAGATGCCAGTCTCCAGACCAGCCAGTTGATCAGACTCTACAGTTGTTCAGACTCGACGATCATTGTTTCCGAGTCTCCAGTTTCAGACACGCACGAGTGTGCGGTCAGTTTCAGATGAGCATATGTTGCCATCATCAGTTCGAGGTCCCTATCATTCTTGTTGTTGTTCGGCCAGAGTTTTCATGTGAGCCATAGGGACTCCAGAGCAGAGGACCATTCCCTTGAGGGCAAGGTTTTCATGTGGTATCATAGGTACACCAGAGCAGTGCACCATTCTCTGTGCCAGATGGGAGAGACCCAGTTCTCCGACGAGGAGACTATTTTCAGACCCCATTCTCCAGCGACCGTGGACTCCGACGAGGATTGCACAGCCACAACCCTTTTTCAGTCCGGCCCTTTTCAGAGATGGAGCAGTTGTCCACATCATTGTGGCGGGCCAGAGTACTCCGACGAGGAGACTCATTTCAGTTGCAGCGACTCTGACAGGCGCAGTTCAGAGCACATGCTCTCCGACGAGGAGATTCAGAAGACTCACACTCCAGCCCGTTCGTCCTCCTCACCTGCACGGCATGAGAAGCAACGTCCTCGACTGCAGCAATGTGCGCGTTGGGTTGATATTGTCCGTAGTGTCCTGTAGCGTTGAGTTGAGTATCTTTCTGTTTGTCCAAGCTGAGCATTGCATGCTCCAGCTTGAGGGGGAGTGTTGGAGTATTAGTTCTATGCGTCATGAGTTGTAGCAGGGTAAATGGATCCTAGAGGAGATCCATTTACCCCACCCAGTTGTTTAGTCCCACATCGTCTAGTGGTGGGACTTGGAGGCTCTGGAGAGGCTATATAAGGAGCCCCAGACCTTCTGTACTCATTGAGAAAAAGGAATGAAGTATCCGCCCCCTTGAGGGCTTCTCCCGTGGTTTCATCCCGCTCCTCACGGAGTAGGGTTCCACGTAAAATCCCGCTGTGTTCTTCTTATTTTATTATCTTTTCCATGTTCGCTTCCGCTTCCGATTTTCTAACAGTGATGCTTTCCAAGTTGACATGCCTCACATTGAAAGGATGATTTTGTAGAAATCTGAGGCAGAACATGACATAGCTTCTGTAGAGGAAGATGTCCAAACCTAAGGTGCCACAGATAAGGAGAGATAGGTCCAGAAACATTAGCATGAGGAGGTTGGACCAGTCTATAGAGTCCCCGCTGCTCACTGCCATGCCCAATCATCCTGCCCATGAGTATGTCCTGAAACATAAGAGATGAAGGGTCAAAGATGGCACGACAATGCAGATCCTTAGTGATCTGACTAATAGAAAGTAAATTCATTCAAAAAGCATGAGCATATAAAACATTCTTCAGGCGCATGGACGGTGTCAACTGCACCTCTCCCCGTTCCGTAACGGGTAAGTGGTCGCCATTAGCAATGACAACCCATATGCCAGGTGGTATAGCCCTGTAGGACTTCAGTTGTGTTCTGTCTCCACACAAGTGATGAGAAGCACTGGAGTCCACAATCTACTCTGTCATATCTGCATTCATACTACCAGTAAAGGCATAGGTGATACCTGAGGAGCTCGAAGATGCTCTGGCTGCTGTAGCGGTATCTGTCGTGGTGTTAGCACTAGGAGTCATGATCTCCCGAATACTAGAGACAATATCATCCAGGCGAGGATCGGCCTGGGGAGCTGAAATCTCTGCAGACACAATCTGCTCTGCTGCTCGACCAGAAACTGGATATCCATGCTTCTGATAGCATGTATCCTCTGCATGTCCAGGCTTGCGGCAGTAGGTGCAGGGACCACGGTAGCGTCCACTGCCTCTTCCTTGAAGTGTACGTCCTCTGGACTGGATCGCCCCACCTCGATCACGAGAAGCGGTCATCATTGAGGAGTGCGAAGACATGGCTATCGACGGGATGATGAGACGGCTATAGGCCTCCTCTATAGGAGGAATGGTTGCTTCAGTAAGAAGATGAGTACGTGCAGCATCATATTCTCTATCAAGTCCAGCCATGAAAACTCCAACCATCGTGGAGTTCTTTTATGTCTTCTGCTGCTCAATAGACGTTGTAATGGGCATGTAGCTATGGAGCTTTACAAACATGCCACACAACGAAGAGTAGTAAACATGCAGAGGACGGCCATTCTGCTTGGTGTTGTAGATATTAAACTATAGTTGAAGGATCTTGACGTCGTTCTTTGCTTGTGCATAGGTGGATGCCAAAGTGTCCCACATTGCCTTAGCAGTGCGCTGAGTTAGAATATCATTTGCTATCTCTGTAGAAAGAGTCCCACAAAGCCAAACACGTGCATATGCATCATCTTGCTTTCAAGAAGCATTGGATCCGGTCTTGTCCGTTGGCTGTGGATCTGTCAGGATGTGCTCCTTGTTGTTGCATTGCATGAGGGTGAGAAATCGCATGGACCACAACTCATAGTTGGTCCCATCCATCTTAACGATGGGAGCCGGGCCCTTAAAGGTTCCAGACGAGAAGATGTCACCCTTGTTGTCTGACATGTTGTAAGGTAGCCAAATAACGGAATTCGAAAGAGGAGTAGACCAATAAAAAATGAGTCTTACAGAATCATTCCCTGTTGCTCATAAGAAAACGTGACTTAAAGTCCGATGTCACATTCTCCAGCGTGGAATTATCCGTGAACGGGCCCACTTTACAGCTTCAAAGACCAGCCTAGACGCACAGATGACAGGTTGCCGAGGGATCTCAGGGCGCCTGGATCAAGGGCGTGCCTGGAGCCTGAATCTGGATGCGAGGACACCTGTGCCTGGAGCCTGAATATGCGAGGACGCCTGGATCAAGGTCGTGCCTAGGGGGTGCGGGGAGGCACGCGGGGCGTCGGGTAGGCGCTGGGGCACGGGGGGGTGTGGTATGGGGGACGCGGGGGGCGCCGGGGCATGGGGAGGCGTTGGGGCGTCAGGGGGGGGTGGTGCTGGGGCGCGGGGAGGGACACCGGCGACGCTGGCTGCGAAGGCACGCGCGGCGCGCAAGGCGCAAAGGGCGGCACTAGCACGCGAGGCGCACGGGTCGGGGGAGGTGGGACAGGTGTCGGGTAGGGAAGGGATAGGGTTAGGGATGATATGGGAACTCCGTTCTAAAAGGACCGTCGCTCCAATACCATGTTAAAGGAACATACTGGGATGCTTTATGAGAGGCCCAATGATGGCCCAATGATTCCCTTATATAAGAGAAGAACCATTGGGCAAATCACAGAAAGATGAAACAAGAAATAGAAAATTACATAAAGAAAACTACTAAAAATAGTAATTATCTCATCAAATGAGTCATCACTCAGGCTGAACATTTATGAAATAACAAAAAAAAAAATCCAAATTTTGATACAAGTAATCCTGACCAGGGTTTTTTCACTTAATCCTTCAGTCAACTCAGTCATAGTTCATTGCCATTTCTTGCGGACTGTTTGTTCGTCGTCTGTACTACCTATCATTTGATAAAACCGTGCAATGGTTCGGTGCTTTTGTTTTCGGTCTTAGACTGTGCTTGTAGACAGTACCGATTTTCTGGTTTCATGAGTTGGTGATGATGGGAATCTGCGTCAGAAAGTTTTCTTTATGGAACTGCTTTGTGTTCTGCAGAGTTTGCTGCTTCCATTCCTCGTATGGAGATAGTAGGAAAAAGTGAGTACTTTCGATTCAGTATCCGAGACTCCCTTGCACTGGAAGCTTCCTTCTTGCAGGTTAGTCAAATCCAGAATTACAAATCTAAAATAAAAAAGTTTCTATAGGGGCCATGTTTTTCATTGAACCTTAGAGTCATTTATTTTGCCTCATTCAATCTCTTAATGTTGTGGCAGATAGGCGTTTGACATCTGTTTTTGCGTGCTGTCAGAATATTGGTGTATAATATACTATCATAGATGTGCACTTCTGAGTTTGAAATTATAGAGATATGTTTAACACCATTAAATTAGGATGTTATACACTTGATTCTCTTAAACCCTTTATGAATTACTTTATTCTCTTGTATATATAGTTTTTCTAATGCATTCTGTAGTCCGTATCTTTCACTCCATCCTCTCTTGCAACTTGCAAGCATAACCAATCCTCCTCACCTATTCTTCCTGTCATCAATGAAACACCAATATAAAATAGAAAAGAATCGGCCTAGGGGTGCCCCACACCTCCACACTTCGCAAAAAGATGACTTTCTCTTGTTGATATGCGCACATGGGAATCTCCTAAAAATATCAATCAAAACCGATAGTCTCTTAGTATCACACTCACCCCATCTCCAAAATGAAAAGAGTGTCATCCACATGACAAAATTAGAATAGATAATCCATGGGTTGTATAGCACCTCAGAAACAACTTTGTTGAACCGCCAATTAAGTAGCAACATCAAGCACTATGATAAATACTAGTTGTATGCATGGGCATTCTTACCAGATATCTCGTTGCAGTAGGGAAAAACCACATGTCAATCGACCATGAGTGCGGAGCCTATCATGTTTGTGCTCATTGATGCCATTGCCATATATGCATGAGTGTTCCGTAAAGGGGAGAAAAGACTAGTTCCCCAATGAAAGTTATCTCCTGGAATGTGAGGGGTCTGGGTGACTTAGAGAAACAGGGTGCGATCAAGAGGCTTTTGACTGATCGGCACGGGGACATCCTTTTTTGCAGGAAACTAAGATTGAGAGCTGGACGAGGCAACTTTGGGAGGCAGTAGGGGGTCCTACCTTACGGAGTTTAGGGTCCTTCCATTGGTGGTCAGTGTGGGAGGGTTGTTGGCTGTCTGGAATGTGGATCCAATGGAGTGAGAGGCAGAGATTCAGGGGGCTCACTCGACTTCTGTGTCACTATGGAACAAGAGATCTGGCTTGAGCGTGGTGTTCTCGTGTGTATATGGTTTGACTGACTACGTCGTCTGTTGAGAGCTGTGGGCGGATTTTAGAGTGGTCGGACCGGTGTCCCCTTTTGAGGTTTGCCTCGTGGGAGGTGACTTCAATGTCACTCTCCTCTCCTCTGATTGTCCTCATCTTCGCGAGGGGATGGATTCGGGCTCGTATGAGTTTGCTGCAACTGTAGGCGACCTCCAACTGGAGGTGTTGGATTCATTGGACTACCGTTTCACGTGGTGCAACTCCCGTGCACGTTTTATAATTGATAAGTTTCTTGGTTCGGTGGAGTTGCAGTCCACCTTCCCCTTGGTGCGGGTTATGGCCTTGCTGCGGTCAAGGTCGGACCACACGCCTATCCTGTGGTCTTCTGGATATACCTCTCTCCCTAGATTGTTCTTCAGATTTAAGAAATCTTGGCTTCTTGAGGAGGGGCTCAGAGAGATGGTTCATGAGTTGTGGTCTTCTTATGAGGTGGAAGACTCCGCCACGATGCGGTTTTTCTGCAAGGTACAGATGGTGCTGTAAGATATTCTACAGGTACAAGAAGGAGGTGAGGGAGAGCTGCAGAGCATGGCATAATAGGGTACAAAACGTGATCTCTGATTTGGACCATGTTGAGGACACCCGTGATATGTCCCTTATGGAGTTGGTGGAGAGGGAGGCTAGCCAACAGATCATCGTGGAGGAGGGCATAAAGCGGGAGGTGGAGTGGAGATAGAGATCCAAGCAACGATTGATCAAGGAGGGTGACGCAACTTTCATGCCGTGGCCAACGGGAGACACCATCACAACTCTATTCAGGCCATCTTCGTCGACGGAGTCTGGGCCGAGGGGGACTGTAAGGTTTGCAGGGCGACTGTCGAATACTTTCGTTGCTTGGGGGCTTCATCCCTCTTCCCAACCCAGCATACTGACCTCACTAGAGTTTTTCGGATGGATGCACTTAGGATGACGGTTTGGGAGTTGAATGCAGATGGGGTACTTGGTCCCGATGGCTTCTCGGTGTGTTTCTTCTAGGAGTTTTAGGTGACGGTTTGGATGAACTTGATGGAGGTGTTGATGGAGTTTACGGAGGTAAACCATAGCTTTGAGAGGATAAATAAGGCCTACTTTTTCTCCTCCCCAAGAAGGCAGGAGCCGACTGAATTGAAAACTTCTATCCTATTTCGATTTCTAATGCATTGTACCTGATCTGATAGTGGCGAAGGTTATGGCGAATCGTTTGAAACTTGTTTTGAGGGACCTAATTGCGTCGATCCAAATTGCCTTCATCCCTGATCGCTTGATGACAAATATTGTGGTTATGGCTTCTGAGATGGTTGGAGATTGGAAGAACAGAGGTGTGAAGAGTCTTTTGTGGATGGTGGACTTCTCAAAGGCGTACGATTGCATGGATTGGTCTTTGCTTTGGTCTGCTTTGGCGAAACATGGCTTCCCTAAGATCTGGATTAGCCAGATGAAGAGATATGTGACGACATCCTCGTTCTCGGTTCTGATCAATGGCTGACCTGGGGGGGGGGTCTTCCAACCTTAGAGGGAGGTTCGACAGGGATGTCCCTTAACCGTTTTGCTTTTTGTGATTGCTTCTGATGTCCTGGCTATTATTACCATTGAGGTGAATCTTTAGAGGACGATGGCTGGTTGCACTCCAGGGGGGATTTTTATTGCCTTACTCCAGTATACTGACGATACCATTTTTTTGTTCAGGACGGTTGTGACGAGATCAAGTCTTTGAATACTGTTCTTGACATTTTTGGGGAGTTTTTTGAGCAGGCGGTAGATAAACCTAAGTCAACATTTGTGCCTTTTGACTTCTCCAACTTTGAGATTGAGGAGTGTGTTGATACTTCGAGGGATGCCCTCCCGGTTAGCTACCTTGGGTCGTCATTGACGTGCGGGCGTTTGAAGAAATCTGATTGGATGCCGGTCATTGAGAAATTGGAGCGAAAGTTGGCTAGGTGGAAGGCCTCTTGCCTCTCTCAAGGAGGGAGACTTGTGCCCTTGATGGTCGTGCTGGTGGCGGTGCTAATTTTTTCATCTTTTTGAATCTCCTACCTATAGGGATTCACAACCGTCTAGAGTTGTATATGCGGTTGCTCCTTTTTTGGAGTCCATCTAATGGGTAGGCAAGAGGTGTTCATCTGGTGAGCTGGGAGTTGGTAACTTCAACCAAGGAACATTGGATATTGGGGGTCCTTAAGCTGGAGGAGATTAATAAGGTCCTTCTGACGAAGTGGGTGGCAAGGCTGTGGGAAAAGGTGAGGACCTCACTTGTAGACTTATTTGGGACACAATCGGTCGTGGAGCCATCCACTTAGCATTATTCTTCTGCATTCTGGAAAGGAATATGTGTAATGTTAAAAAATTTGCCGGAACATATGCATCGGGTGGTTGGCAATGGGGAGTCTTTCCTTTTCTGGAAGGACAATTGGATTGGGAATGAGCATCTGCATGGGCGTTACCCTCACGTTTTTGTGATTGTGGAGGACAAGAGTTGCAGGTTAGGGTGGCTTGGGTGGATGGACAGTGGATGCCATGCTTCTCCTCTTCGTTGTTCGACCAATGCTTCAGTGAGTTTCTATAGATGACATAGGGAATTGCGGGGATCCTGGGTTCGAGCGAAGGGTAGGATCCCCGGGATTGGCATGATGGTTTTTTTCCTGTCAAGAAGGCCTACAGGGAACTCAGCCATGGTTGGTCCTAAGTAGACCTGGCCAATGGGCCGGGGGCCCGCCCGCCCGCCCAACCCGCTCATGGGCCAGGCTTGGGCCAATAGATTTCAGAAACAGTCTGGCCCGGCCCGGCGCGCTCTTTGGCCCGTCCGTCAACTGGGCGGGTCGTGGACATGTGCCATAAAGCCCGGCCCGACCCGACCCAACCCATACATATAAAAATATAGGTTTAAAATTATATTTTAGATACATTTAATATAATATACTTTAAGTTCTTGTTTTAAATTATCAATATTACATCTTATTTTATAGTTTACATGCAAAGTAACACATATTATGGTTACTTGAATTTAGAAAGATTAGACGATGCTAAAAAAAACTTAATTACCTCCATAAATTTGATTTAAAAACTGATAAAAAATACTCTACATTCGATCCATGGACCGGCCCGACTCGGCCCAGCCCAGACTTGGGCCAGGCTTGGGCCTTGAAGTATGGCCCATGGACCAGGCCTTGGACATGGGGTTTTAGAACGTCAGTCCGTTCGGCCCGACCCGCACTTCGGCCAGATCTAGTCCCAAGCCCAGGTAAATTGAGGAGGATTGTGCGTTAGGTAGCCGACAACCAGCGCTAGAGAGACAAATTCCCAAATAATGTTCTTTTTAAGAACATTATTTAGGAATTTGCCTTAAAACAGTTTGGATCTTTTCAACATGAATTTAAGCAAACATTTAGATTTCATTAGGACGTTCCCTACTAGCGACGCGTTGCATTGTCCGAATGCAATGAAAAGTTGGCAAGGACCGCTACATCGTTGCCCGGATGTAGTTCAAAATTTGCAAGGGTTATCGCACAAGGAACACATATGAGTAAATAAGTTAGTTCCACTCCATCGTCGCCCGAATGCAATCCAAAATTTACAAGGGTTCTCGCATGATGGATGCATGCGGGTAAAAAAGTTAATCCAAAAGAGGTTGCAAAGGAAGTTGTGGATAGGTAATTGGAATATTGGCACTTTGACTGGTAAATTGATGGAGATAGTCGATACGATGGAAATAAGGAAGATTCATATACTATGTCTCCAAGAGACCAAATGGGTTGGAGAGAAAGCAATGGTGATTAAGAAGACATGCTTTAAACTATGGTATTTAGGTAAAGATAAAGGCAGAAATGTTGTTGGAGTGGTTCTTCATAAGGATTTGAAGGATTGTGTGGTTGAGGTGTAAAGATTCGGGGATCGGAATATTTTGCTAAAAGTGGTGATCAAAGAAGAAATTTTGAATATCATCTCAGTTTATGCACCGTAAATTGGTTTAGATGAAAAACAAGTTTTTTGGGAGGATTTGGATAAGTATGAAGGAATCCCTTAAAAGAGAGATGTTTTGCTTAGGTGGAGATCTTAATGGACATGTGGGGAAGGATGCTTCAGGGTATGCCAGTGTTTGTGGAGGACATGGCTTCGGGGATAGAAATGAAGAGGGAAAAGTCATTCTAAATTTTGTAAGGGCTTATGATCTTTTCATATCAAACACTCTCTTCAAGAAGAGGGAGGAGCATTTAATTACTTGTAAGAGTGGCTCGATTAGAACACAGATATATAATTTGCGGTGAGGAGAAGAGATCGGTTATGTTGCAAAGACTGCAAAGTTATCCCAGGGGAGAGTGACCACCCAACATCGCTTGTTAGTCATGGATGTGCAAATAAAAGGGCTGGTAAAGAAAAAGAGGATTTCCAAGATCACCAGCTTCAGGGAGAATGTTTTCGAAGACTTATCTTGGGATTGTAACAGAAGTGCAAATGAGATGTGGGAGGCGGTAGCTTCTTGTATCCGAAGGGTAGCCAAAGAGATGCTAGGCGAGTCAAAGGGAGGAGCTCCAGGCCAAAAGGAGGGTTGGTGGTGGAGTGGAGGGGTGCAAGAGAAGCTCAAAAATAAAAGAGCATGCTTTAAAGATTTGTTTAAATATAGAACCGATGAAACTATCATAAACTACAAAATAGCAAAGAAGGAAGCAAAGAAGGATGTAAGCAAAGTTAAGTCAAAAGCTTATGAAGATTTGTACAAAAATCTCGACTCTAAGGAGGGTCAGAAGGATATATTCAAGTTGGCTAAAGCAAGAGCAAGAAAGACCAAAGGCCTTTCTCAAGTGAGATGCGTTAAAGATGAAGAAGGCCATACACTTGTTACTCAGAAGCATATAGAGACTAGATGGAAGCAGTACTTCCATAAGCTTTTCATTGGGAAAGGAAAAAAAGAGATCACTTTGGGAGATTTAGCTAGTAGTGAAAGTTACTTGAATCGTGCAAGCTATAAACTGATACAAGGGAGGAAGTAGAGGATGCTTTGAAGGTTATGAGACTTGGAAAAGTTGTAGGACCTGATGACATTTCTATAGAAGTTTGGAGAGTTTCAGGTGAGCGTGATTTGACTTATCTTACAAATTTATTCAATGTTATTTGACGAAGCAAGAAAATGCATGAAGATTGGGGAGAAGCATCGTGGTACCTCTTTGTAAGAACAAAGAAGACATTCAAAATCACTCAAATTACCGAGGTATCAAGCTGATGAGTCACACTATGAAAGTTTGGGAACGCTGATCGAAAGAAGGCTGGGGCAAGTTCCCAAAGTAAAAGAAAACCAATTCGGATTCATGCCAAGTCACTCAACTATTGAAGCCATCCACTTGTTGAGGAGAACAATGGAGATTTATAGAGCTAAAAGGAAGAACCTCCATATGATTTTTATTGATTTGGAGAAGGCTTATGATTCTATCCCACGAGAGATATTATGAAGAGTTTTGGAGAACAGACTTATACATTAACCTCATAAAAGATACATATGATAGGGCTTCATCTTGTGTAAGGATACAGTCTGGAAAGACTAGCTATTTTGACATCAACATTGGTCTGCATCAATGTTCAACTTTGAGTCGATTCCTTTTTACTTTGATTATGGACGAGTCGTCAAGTCACATTCAAGATGAGCTACTTTGGTGTATGTTATTCGCTGATGATATTGTGTTGATTGATGAAACTAGAGATGGAGTAAAGAAGAAGCTTAAGGTCCGGAGACATGCATTGGAGACTACATGATTACATATAAGTAAGGCTAAGATCGAATATATGGAGTGCACTTTTGATGGAAGCAATGATGAAGGAATCGATGTGAAGATTAGTGATGATAACATTCAGAAGAGAGATTCTTTTAGATACTTGGGATCTATTTTGCAACATGACGGAGAAATTGATGGAGATGTTACCAATAGAATAAATGCAGGTTGGCTAAAGTGGAGAGGAGCCTCTACTGTTCTTTGTGATAAGAAAATTCCTTTGAAAATAAAGGAAAGTTTTACAAAGCAGCCGTGAGACCTGCTATGCTCTATGGATCCGAATGTTGGCCCGTGAACCATAGACATGTGTAGAGAATGGTAGTAGCAGAAATAAAAAGGCTAAGGTGGATGTGTGGACACATATACACAAAGATTCAGAATGATACCATCAGAAGGAAAGTTGGTGTATCTTCGATTGAGGATAAGATGCGAGAAAATCGGTTAAGATGGTTTGACCATTTGGAAAGGAGGTCAGCCAATGCATCGGTGAGAAGATGCGAGTTTTGGGATGTTGAGCCATTTAAGAGATGGCGATGAAGGCCTAAGAGGTGTTGGAATGAGACTATACGAAGGGATCTTAGTTTTTTGGATCTAAGTCCGAGAATGACCCAAGATAGATCTGAATGGAGGCAAAGAATCCATGTAGCCGACTCTACTTAATGTGGGAAAAAGGTTTTGTTGTTGTTGTAAGAAGGCCTACAGGGTTTCCACGACTAAGAATGGCTCATCCCCAGTCGATAGGGAGAGAAAATGCCGACTGATCTGGACTCTGAGAACCCTTATGAAGATCATGGTTTTCCTATGGCTCCACAAGCATGGCCGGCTACTTACGAAGGCTAGAAGAGCGATCTTCTTCCTGGGCGATGACACCTATTACTCCATGTGTGGTTCTAAGGTGGAGGATTTGAGCCATCTTTTTTACTCCTGCAGCTATGCCCAACAGATCTGTCAGGAGATGGGTGTTCAGCGGGTGGACCTCACCTCACACGATGATTTTTGGGCTACTTTGACTGCCAATCAATTCAGACCCATGACGGAGCTACTGCACACAATTGCCAAAGTCTGGGCGATCTGGCTTTCATGCAATGGTCTGATCTTCTGTACTGACAAATTTTATGTGGATAATGTAATTCATTTCACCAGGTCTCTTCTAGAGACATGGCTTTTGTAGCCATTCCCTTATTATTATTATAATTATTCTAATATACTTTGGGGCGGATACCTCCGAAGTATTTCTCCCTTTTTTTGATTAAAAAAATCGACCATTAATCAATACTGAGAATGATGAGGTGGTGAAACGTCTCTTCGTCTATGAAATTTTAGATGTCGGGAAAGCGTCTCTTATATAACAAGCTCTAAAGATATCTTAGATTCATACCATGGAAAGCCATGGAAAAATCTACCTTGCCCAACATACCAACATCTATCTTTGCTTCAGTATGAAATGATTTTTGAAGCCATAACCATCTTATCAACCATTTTCCTTCCAAACACGAATGCTGACTGCAGTGGACTGATAGTTCACCTGTCTTTGCTTCAGTATGAAATGATTTTTGAAGCCATAAACATTTTCTGACTGCAGTGGACTGATGGTTGATGCCAAAATTCCTTTAAGTCTACTAGAGAGAACACGAGTGACAATTGAATAAATTGCATTTGAGTGGGGAATATGCATGAACTCCTTTACAGAAACTGCCACATCTTTTTCAGGCAGAATAGAGATCACGACTTAGTTTAATCTCTTAAAACCAAAATTCATATATATAATTTAATCACCATGTCCTTAATATGCTTTCACACCACTTCCTAAAACTCCTTGAAGAAAAACATTAGTAAACTGTCTTAACCTGGAGAACCATTCTTATTCAAATCATTATTTGCTGCTACACTTCCTGATCAGAGAAACTTTAGTCAAATCCTTTGCTTGGACTGGACCTATCTTGGTGACCCCTATCATTTGACCATCGCCATCAACTACTAGAGTCCTGTTGGTCGAACTTCCTGAAATGCTCGAACATGGCCTTGTTTACCTGTTCATCACCCTTGATTAGGGAGCCGTCAATCATCACCTTACCAATGTGATTCCTCCTTCTCCTACTAGCCACATAGTAGAAAAAATGTGTTGGTGTCACTTTCCTTATTTCAAGTGGCTTTGGAGCACTCATTACGTAGTATCTCCTTTCTTCTCCTCATCCTTAACAATTCTATGGTGCTCTACCCAAGTTCAATCTCATATGCATGGGGGGGGCATGGTGTCCTCCACTTGGTCATGTCTGTTAATCTCTCTTGGACATAATGCTTTTGGGTGATGTTGATAGCTAAATTGCCTACAAAGAACTTTCAAGTCACTCTTGAGTTGAGCAAGTTTCGAAGCAAGGTGACACGTGGTGAATCCTTTCCCAACATCTATCAACCACTAACTGAAGCTTGACTTCATAGCCACAAACTCTCAAATTTAAAGTACGGCACTGAGTTTATTTCCTCCCATATCATGGGTTTGTGATCAGTCGATTTTTGGGCTTACCTTTTTTTTTTGAAACCTCAAAAAAAGGGGGAGTCACTCGTTGGTGATCGCCCCAATATATTAAAAAGAGAAAAAGAGTACAAAAGAAAAGAAAAAAGAGAAGTTGTACAAACACGGGCCACCGAGGATGGAGGCCACTAAATAAGGAACCCTCTAAGTACCAGCGGAAATCTATCCATGGTCCCAATCCTTGACAAGACGCTGAGCGCGAAGCATGATATTTTCCTTGTAAAACCGCTGCGCAGAGAAGATAGTTTCATTCCTCCCAAGCCAGATGCTCCACACCGGAGCGATAGGATTAAGAATAATCTTCCTCTCCCTGCCCCTTGAGTTAATCAAACTGTCGCACACAACAAGAAAGGATACGGTATAGATCCACGGGAGATCCGCCCAAATCGTGCAAATGTGGTTGCATTCGAAGAATAAATGAGTAACTGTTTCCTGTTCCGCATCACATAGTCCACACAATGGGCCAACGTTCGGAAAGAACACCGCATATCTATTGCGAGTCAAAAGCCGCCCCCGACGAAGGAGCCATAAAAAAATCCCAATACGCTCGGGAAGCTTGAGTCCCCACAGGAATCGACAATCGCGCACTAAAATAACATCATCGTCAATGAAAGGGAGAGCGAGAGCAGTATAAGCCTTACGAGTAGTGAAGGACCCCTCCTTCCAAATCCAATGATCGCGCACAGAAGATGGGCGAGGAGCATCACCAAGGAGGGCCACAAGAGAAAGATAATCTTGCATCCGCTGATCGGACAGTGACGCAGCGATCTGGGGGTTCCAGCCACCATTGTCCCAGCAAGAGGCCACATACCCCTCTTTGTCAAGAACCAAAGCAAAAAGCCTCGGAAACAATTCAACAAAAGGACCCCTTCCGGACCAGTTGTCGGTCCAGAAGCGGAAGGAGCAACCGTCGCCCATCACCGGCGAGAAGAAAGAACGGTAGAGACGGAAAGCCGCTGTGACGCCACGCCAGAAGGGAGAAAGGAGGCAAGTAGAGTCCCCAGCAAAGCCATCAATCAGATGCGCATCCAGCAGATTACACAGGACATTTAGCATAAAGTTTTCCTCCTTCCCCCACACCCTAGCAGCCCACTTGAGAAGGAGAACCTCATTCACCAGATGAGGGTGCCTGACACCCAAACCCCCCAAATGCTTGGGCCGAGCCACCACATTCCACCCCACTAGGTGAACCCCTCTTCTTCCCTCCCCGTTGGCTCCCCAGAGGAACCCACGCATACACCGCTCCAATCTCAGTCGGATTCCCTTCGGCATACCACGTACCGCGAATGAATAGATAGGAATAGAGGAAAGCACAGCTTTAATAAGCACCAAGCGCCCACCCTTGGTCAGCATCACAGATTTTATATAGTTTTTGTGGATGATTTTTCTAGAGTGTCATGGGTGTTTCTAATGAAAAATAAATCTGAAGCAGGAAATATCATTATCCAATTTCTGAATGAAATTCAAAATGTTTTCTCCACATCTGTGAAGTTTGTGAGAAGTGATAATGCTTTAGAGTTGTGCACCAATATTCTTGTTCACCAAACGTCTTGTGCTCATACTTCTCAACAGAACGGAATTGCTGAAAGGAAACACCGCCACCTTCTTGATGTTACAAGATCACTCCTTATACAGAGTCATGTTCCCTACTCCTACTGGGGTGATGCAGTTTTCACTGCATGCTACCTAATAAATCGTATGCCTTCTTCTGTCTTGAATGAACAGATTCCGTTTTCCCTTATTCATCCTGGCAAGGATCTGTTCACTCTTACACCTCGTGTGTTTGGGTCGGTTGCATTTGTCCATCAGTTGTCGCCTGGTACTGACAAGCTCTCTCCTAGGGCTGTCAAGTGTATCTTTGTTGGGTACTCCAGAACTCAAAAGGGGTACAAGTGCTTTGATCCTCTGCGTCGGCGGTATATGATCAGTGCAGATGTTACATTTTTTGAATATGTTATGTATTTTTCAGCCTCAGCAGACAAGCAGCTACCACCTATACCTACTGATGCCATATACATGACACCACCACCACCACCACCTCATATGCCGTCACCACCACCACCATCACCACCACCACCACCAACTATCTCACCGCTACCATTCCATTATACCCGCAGGCCTCCTCCCGCTCATGGTCATGACTCGTCCACTAGCTCGCCTATGGTATGTAATGAAAATATTACTGTTGATGGATCTGACGATATTTCTGAGCAGGATATGTTGCAGCGGCCAGATGAGACTACAGATGATTTAGATGTTCTCATTGCTCTACGCAAGTCGAAGAGGAGTTGTGCTACATATCCATTATCAGCATCCGTGTCTTTTGAGAGGCTATCTGGAGATTTCAGGTCATTTGTTGTGGCACTTTCAGCTGTAGATATTCCACGGAATCACCAGGATGCTCTGCAGGATAGTAGATGGCGGCTAGCAATGGAGGAAGAAATGGCGGCTCTTCAGTCCAGAGGAACTTGGAGTTTGGTTCCTATACCTCCAGACGTGAACCCAGTGAGCTGCAAGTGGGTGTTTACAGTGAAGCACAATGCAGATGGCTCTATTGACAGGTACAGGGCGCGTCTGGTTGCACGTGGCTTTACACAGACATACGGGGTTGATTACCTTGACACATTCTCGCCTGTGGCACGTCATTCCACTCTACGGATCTTGTTGTCAGTTGCAGTTGCTCGAGACTGGCCGCTTCATCAGTTGGATGTGAAGAATGCATTCCTATATGGAGATTTGCAGGAAGAGGTTTATATGCAACAATCACCTGGTTTTGCTGTTGAGGGGGAGTGTTCCAAGGTATGCAGGTTACATAAGGCTATCTATGGCCTTAAGCAGAGCCCCAGAGCATGGTTTCAGAAGCTCTCAGATCTCTTCGAGAAACAAGGATACAAACGATCCAATGCTGATCATTCCTTGTTTGTGCAGAAGACTGCTAGAGGTATCATTGTAATCATGGTTTATGTTGATGACATTTTGATTACAGGAGATGATGAGCAGGGCATAAAGCAGGCGAAAGAAAAAATGGGAACCGAATTTGTCACCAAGGACTTGGGAGTCCTTAGATATTTTCTGGGGCTGGAGTTTGCTAGAAATCCATATGGATTAGTAATGTCGCAGAGGAAATATGTTACAGATCTATTGAGTGAAACATGTATGCTAGGGTGTCGGCCTGCTACGACACCAATGGATCCCAGCATGAAGCTCTATGATGATGACACGGAAGAGGTGGACAGGAGAAGGTACAGAGAACTGGTAGGCAAACTACTGTATGTCACGATCACTAGACCTGATATATCATTTGCAGTGAGTCGCATGAGCTAGTTCATGGAGCAACCACGTCAGGTCCATATGGATGCAATACACATGATTCTGAGATATCTAAAATCATCTCCAGGTGCAGGCTTGCTATTTAAGAAGGGAAAGGAGATCTCTATCACAGCGTGTGCTGATGCAGACTATGCAGGATGCCCCAAGGACAGGAAGTCCACCTCAGGATTTGCAGTCTATGTTGGAGATGCCCTAGTCTTGTGGAGGAGCAAGAAACATACAGTGGTAGCTAGATCCAGTGCCGAATCTGAATACAGGGCTATGGCCCAGGCTAGCACAGAAATGATGTGGGTGAAAGCTCTACTTACAGATCTATGTCGTGATATACCGCTTCCTATGAAGTTGGAATGTGATAATCAGGCAGCCTTGTTCATTGCAAACAACCCAACCTTCCATGAGAGGACCAAGCATATTGAGGTTGACTGTCACTACATACGTGATATGATTCAGAAGGGGTTCATTGCTACATCTCATGTCAACTCAGAGAATCAGACTGCTGATATATTCACCAAGGCATTACTTCGAGGCCCATTCCAGAAGTGTGCATCCAAGCTGAGCATGATTGATATCTATGCTCCATCTTGAGGGGGAGTGTTGACGCATATAGAGTAGTGCCTGTACCTCTTCGTTATTTTATTTTTCAGTTGTATGCTTTATGTAATTTACCCATAGGCTACTCTCCTATATAAGAGAGCTAACAGATTCGTATATCCGAATAGAAATAAAATCTTCAATAAAAATTTTGCCCATTCCCCAGGGGGGAGCGCACCTGCTCCCCCCTAGACACCCCCCCCAGGCTCGCTGATCGGGCAGCGAGACCCCCGTCTTGCTGGGGTATGGTATGACAGGAGGGGTGCATACACCGGTTCTTCAACTAGGGTTAGATAGTTAGAATTCTGATGAATATCAATAGATGCATTCTCATACATTTCTATATCTTTCTTTCGGTGTTCTTATCTTTATAATTTTATCATATCTTATAAAGATATATATCATATGTTAGTCAGAATATATATAATTTCATTAGTATATATTTATTGTAGTTTTTATAGATATTTATCCTTGTAAACTGAGGCTTACGCCTCGATCGCCTCGAGGCTACGCCTCGCCTTGATTCTAGGGAAACCACCTCGTTCCGTTTTTAGTTTTTTCAAACCTTGCATTTGAAACGCTGTCCAACAATTGTTGTAATAGAGTTTCTGTCATCGATAAGGGAAAACACTGTTAGGGATAAGGATATTCAGAATCAAATCTTCCAAATAAGTCGTGAGGGATCTCTGTGACAATGCCTACGAAACTACACTTTGAGAAATTGGCAACAATCTCACTCCCTAAAGCACTAATGAGCCACCAATGGTTGTTGACCTGGAGCTCGTTGTAGCCAATGGCCCCATACTTCTGTACCACTGCCAACAACATTGATCAGCACTACATCATCTCCAGCAACCACACCAACAATAGGAGAATTAACCTCCGTTGCAGGCCACACACCTCTGCATCATATACCACTACTGTTACCACAATTGAGAGAATGACATCCCACCCTTGTGGGAAGGCTCAACCCTGACATACTAATGAGCTCATTAAAACTATGGAATGTTCCCTTTATGGGAGCCAGACCATCACGGAAACTTTGAACAACCGCTCCCACTAACAAGAGAGAATCATTGATAAAACCTGAATCACAACATGATAGCGACATCCCCGCATATCCACTAAAAAATCATGGCTCGCAGGAAAATTGCAACATGACATGCGAGGATGCATCCACAAGCAACTGACTTCGCTGGACCTTGAAAGAAGCACCAACACCTCCATGCATGGCAACCCTTGCACACAAATAAGGTTCTCACTAAGGGAGATGCCATCTTTGAAGAAGGTCGGAAATAGTACCTCAATGCTTCAGACATGAACCTCCATGTGAGATGCAACCCCTACACAAAGATCTGCCACTGACACCCCATCGAGCATGCCCTCCATCCCGTAAACAAACCGATCCAGTGCCACCACTCTTCTCCAGAATCTCCGACCACTCTTCTACACACCTTCCCACAAGGAGGGCTACCTTTTTGCTACCCATTAAGTGAATGGGTACAAACATCACGTGAATAACCAACTTCACTACATTGGAAGCATATGTGTTGGAGCTGCAATATTTCATCTTCTAGAAGGCCCGTTTAAGAGGATGCCATTATTGTGAAATCATACTTCTGCACCACCACTTTCTATCATCAGCATTTAAATTTACAATTTGTGGCTTTGTTTTATATCATTCTTTATAAGAAATTTTGAGGCCTGTTTTATAATTGATTTTTAAGGAAATTCGAACTTTTCCTTGGTGGTGCTAATAGAGGAAGCAAATTTCGTTTCACATGTTTCTTGAGCGTGCTATTTCATAGTTACAGCTAATGCCATAACTATGATTTGTTAGAGAGAAGAGGAGCTACTCTCACACTGGTGGAAAGAATATGCAGAGTGTAGTGAAGGCCCAAGAGAATCTCGGGTAGCTTCCAAAAGCACTGTGATTAGTCAGTTACAAAGTGCATCTTCTGAAGGTGATGGATTAAATGAGCTGTATATTTCTGAAGAGGAGAGGGTTGGTGTTCCTGTGAAGGGTGGACTATATGAGGTATTTTACTTTACCATTCATGGTTCTCTGTATATTATAATATTGTAGTTACATCAGAGTAGATGCTTTTTCTGATTCTTTTGATATTATGATTTTTGGTTGATTATTTATTTATTTATTGTTATGAGGAATTCTGTTGCTTGATCATGACTGAGATCACTTTTAATCCTACACTTTGCATGACAAATACTTTTTTTGATAGAAGATCGGGTGATCCCCCATCGTGGGGGTCACCACCTGTTTTAAATTATATTAAAAAAATTTCTACATTACCGCACCGGCCATAAATTATAAAGCACAGTACAATGAGCGACTACATTCTCTTCATAAAATCTCTGATTGTTGAATATCTTTCATTACGTCCCATCCAGATGGCCCACAATGCAGCGAACGGCTTCGAATAATCATCCGTGGAGCCTATGCCCACCCGCCTGATAGAAGCCCAGAACTCTGGCAGGCTCTCCGTTTCGAGCCACAAAATCCCCAACCGCCTCCAAACTTGGGCTGAACCTGGGCACCTTAAAAAAAGGTGATCAGAATCTTCCTCCATCTCCTCATATCTGTCACAACGAGTATTCGTTTGACCCAACAGTCTCCCTCTGCGCACCTTGTCCAACAAGCGACCCCTTCTCAGGTACCACAGAAAAACCTTAACTCTGCTTAGGATTTTTGATGCGCAAATTACTTTGACGTCATCCCTCATTTCCCGTTCCTGCTCCTGTATTAGCCTATTGAACCCCACGTAGGCTCTCTTCACAGTGAACCTCCTATCCTGCCATTCGAAATGGTCTCTTCCCGTGGATAGTAAACTTGTCTGAGGTAGCTCCTCCTGCAATTCTAAGTATTCCTCCAAGCGCTGCTATGAAAGATTCGTCAAAAACAACGATGCCCAGCTACCTGTTTCCACAGTCTGCGTCAGAGTAGTCTCCTTCGAAGCCACCAGGGAAAACAATCGATGGTATCTGTCTTCAAACTCCCCCCCGGTCCAATCGTCCCTCCAGAATCGAAAGAGATTGCCATCCCCAACCTTGGGACGAACCAAGGAGACAAGCTACGGCAGAACCACACGGGTACCGGCCCAAAGGGGGGATTCCCAGCGAACTTTACTCACCGCGAACTGGTTCGTGACCCCATAGATCTTCCTCATTAATCTAGTCGCAAGTGAAGTTGAAGGCCCCCAAATGTTGATGATCCACTTCGTGATGAGTGCCTTATTCATACTCTCCATATCACGGATCCCCATCCCTCCATCATCGCGGTTCCTTGTCATCTCCTCCCAGCTCACCAAATGCATTCCGGGACCCTGCTGCCTCCCATCCGACCAGAAGAACCTCTTCATCAAGGACTCGAATTTCCTTCTTACCCCCACCGGTAACACCGTGGTGGAGAAGAAAAAGATAGGTATCGCTGAGAGCACATGCTTCAATAGAACGAGCTTTCCACCTCTGGACAAAGTAACCGCTTTCCAGCCCGCCAATTTACGTTCCATCCTCCTATTTACGTCATCCAGTCCACCTTCTTCAGCTTTCCCGCCACTAGGGGTAAACCCAAGTAGCGAATCCAAAGGCTCCCCAAGGGGCATTCCGTAACCGTAGCTAGGCTTAACCGCTCTGCCTCGCTCATCCCAAACGTTATCACCTCCGACTTGCTCTTATTAATCTCTAAGCTGCCATGCTACATAATATCTCAACCAGCTGAACCACATTCGTAGTTTGCTCTTCTGAACCTTCCAGAAAGAGGACGGTGTCATCTGCATATTGTAGGATGGGGATGGAGATATCCTCCCTACGATGACCTTCGTACCACCCCACCTCCACTGCATATCTAAATAAGACGACCAAAGCGTCAATCAGGACAAATAACATCAGGGCCAACGGGCACCCCTGCATGACAAATACTTGCACGTGTATATGGAGAAATGGTGTATTTATTCAATGGAAAAAAAGTGTTTCCTGCACTAAAAATTTCCATAATCCCAATTTGCATCTTTCCGAATGGAGACATTGTTTGAAATGAGTCATGGTTCAATTTGTTAATTTTCTCACAGTGAAATAGATTCAAAATTCTACATATATAGTATAGTTTTATTTAATATATTTGAAAGATGGTAAAATGAACTTCGTATTTTCAACTCGGATAATAAATAATGTTATTTGCTTGTATCCGTTTATCTATGTGCATATGCTTACTAAATGTCTTTATATGTTTTATATCCTAGCTTATTGGAAAAGGAATATATGAGTTTGTGTTATAAGTTTGTTTTATAAGCTTGTGTGTTGTCAACGGACGTGTTGCTGCTACAAGTGACTTGGCTGAACATTGGGAGCCTAGGATCTGAAGTGGGGGTGGGGGGGTAACAAACCGATTGAGTTGTGTCACTTGTGTGATGGCTTTGCATGGTAGATTAAATGGCTTGTTGGTTGGTAGGAACGGATAAGTTTTTATGTTTCTCAACTTGATGGTGGGAAGTAGGATGCTTTCTGTTCTGCTTAGGAGATGTAGATGGTTTATTTATGGTAACATGTGTTTACAGGCAACTGATGGAACATTACCTAATGAGTTGTTGCATGAATTGAGAACGGGCAAGGACAAGTGGAGGCGATTTCAATGTCGCTTTGTTGGTTGAGGATAGGCCTGGAACTGTGCTGGTGAGGTTCAGAGTTTTGGTACCTGAGCAGGGAATTGCAGCTATCAATTTTAATGCGTCCAATTGTAGATTTACATGGTGCAGTTTAAATGCGAGAACATGATTATACATGTTCCTCCTCTCCATAGAGATGCTGCAATAGTTGTAGTTATCGTATGTGAGGGGTGTTAACGTGTCCTTGTCTAATTATATTGTTGGGTGAAAAGAAATTCATATTCTAAATGAAACCCAAGGGCTCTCTTATATAGGAGAAAAGTCATGGGTTAATTACATAAGAGGTACATCAAGAAAACATAAAACACAAATAACACCGTGAAATACACTTATCTCAACACTCACCCTCAAGCTGGAGCATATATATCTATCATGCTCAGCTTGGAGCAACACCTCTGAAAGGGACCTCTAGCTAGGGCCTTGGTGAAGATTTTTTTGAATCCAAACAAGGGGGAAACACTCATTGGTGTTCACCCCAAATATGTATCAATAAAAAGGAGAGCAAAAAGCAGTTACAAAGAGACCCATTAGACGAGCCACAAGCTTAACAAACCCAACACCTGGGTACAAACATTTTCCTTATAAAACCTTTGATCAGAGAACAACAACGCATTCCTGGCTAGTTAAATGGCCCAGATCACCGCAAGCGGCCGAAGCAGCTCCCTCCTCGAACGATGTTTGGCCGCAACCAAGCTACCACAGAAAGCTCCAAGGTCCTCCCTGTTGACCAATCCTAGCTCTGGGTCATCCCAAACAGGCGTCACACCCTGACAGGAAAAGAAGAGATGCTCCACAGTCTCAATTCCCACACCACACAAAAGGCATCTGTCAGAGATCACCCCAAGCAGCCTAGCACAACGGTCCCGCGTCATCAGCCTCTTCCTCCTGAACAATCGTAAGAAAAAGCCAATTCTCTCGGGAAGGCCCAGTCCCTTGAAGAACCAGCAGTCTCTCGCCAGCTCTGCCGAAAGAGAGGATGGGGGCCTGCAAATCACCATATATGCCTTTCTCATGGAGAAAGAACTCCCGCGCCACACCCAATGATCCCGCTATGCGGAAGGGTCTTTCACCTCCCTAAGCGCGTCAAGCATCCACAGAAACTCCTCCAAGCGTTGATTAGAAAAAATGGAGCAGAACATCGGCATCCAGTTCCCATCCGACCAGCATGAGGCAACCCGCACATCCGGGTCTGCCGCCAAAGCAAACAAACACGGGAAACGCTCAAACAAAGCTCCCTCGTCCGTCTAGTCGTCCCTCCAAAAAGCAAAGCTCGTCCCGTTCCCCAGCATCGGCCTGAACAACGCCCGAAAGTTGAGGATGATTGCCAAAATGCCCTTCCAAAAAGGCGAGGGCTTCAGCCCCAGCGTACTGCCCAACAACGCAGCACCAGAGACTGCGTAAATCCGACGAATAAGGGTGGTGCAAAGATCCTCACCGCTCCCCCAGATCCTAGCCACCCACTTCAGGAAGAGTGCCTCGTTCAACACGCCCGGCTGATTAATTCCAAGCCCGCCCTGGCCTTGGTGAAGATATCTGCCGTCTATCTGCTGTCTGATCTCCAGTGGAAACATGAGAGGTGGATATGAGACCTTTCTGGATCATGTCTCTAATGTACTGACAATCCACCTCTATATGCTTTATCCGTTCATGAAAAGTAGGACTGTTGGCAATAAAAAGGGCTGCTTGATTATCACATAAAAGCTGCATAGGAAGAGAAACCTCAATAGTAAGGCCAATTAACACAGATCTAACCCACATCATTTTTGCACTTCCCTGTGCCATGTATTCAGATTCTGCACTTGATCTAGCCACCACTGTCTGCTTCTTGCTTTTCCATGAAACAAGTGAGCTGCTGACAAAAATAACAAAGCCAAAAGTAGACTTTCTGTCTCTGGGACAACCCGCATAATCTGCATCTGCACACGCTGTCACCTCAAGAAATGTATCCCTACTGAATATAAAACCCGGACCAGGTGAGATCTTCAAATATCTCAAGATCATATGGACAATGGTACGACCTGGTGCAACCTCTCGAAGTGTAGAGAAAAGATTTTGGTTGCCACTAATGTGTTGTGATGCACTTGAGTCTACCAACCAATCATAATAACTAGATGTACTCCCGCGGATGGAGGATGGAGCGTTGGTGGAGAGCGAAGGCGATTCGCAGGGAGTCGTCCGGAAACTCGGGCCTGGGTGGTGCTGCTCCCACGGGCGGGGATGACGCGAAGGGGAAGGGGGTGAACTACAGGGTCGCTGTTGGGTCTCGGAGTGGGGAAGGTGGTAACGAGCGGCGGGTCGCGGAGGACGCCTGGGTGCAAGTCACGCATAAGAAGTCTGGAAAGCGGTGCTTCCGATGCGGCGCTCGTGGTCATGTTGCTTCTTTCTGTTCTCTTCCTGCTCGTTGTTATGCATGTGGGAAGCCGGGTCATCGCCAAGCTTCATGTTGGTCAGTTCATGGTCTTGGCCCTCCTCAGTCCGGGTTGTTCTCTTCTTCGGGGATTTGGCGGAGCATGTCGGCCTCTCGTTCGACGTTCTCCGGCCCTGCTACCTGGAGGGAGGTGCGCTCTTTCGCTCAGGTGGTGGTTCCTCGTTCCTGCTCGTCGGGCGATGGTCTTCTTGGTGCGAGTGCAGAGGCGGGTGGTGATGTTGCATCGTATATGCGCGTTGTTCATGGTGCGGGTGACATGGCGGGTGATGATGTTGCCTCGGTTGGGGTGGCGAGAGTGGGGGATGTTTCGTCGGTGGGGGATGGCATGCAAGGAGAGAACGTGCCTGGGAAGGAGATGCATGGGAAGGCGGTGCTTGAGAAGGGGGTGCATGACGAGGGCAGACGTGTCGAGGCAGTGGGGGTAGCTCGTCGGTGCAATGTGGCCTGGGATGTTGTCAGGTCTCATCTTGTTGGCTTCCTGGGTCCCCTCTTCCGTGGGGATTTTCTTGTCTTGGATTCTTCTCGTTGCTGTGTGCGAGGCCTGTCCCTGGATCAACGGGATAGGCTGCTGCGAAATGGGTCTACCGAAGATGTCGTTTGGAGATTGGTCTGTGTTGCGGATGGCGCTTGTTCAGACACTGAGGTGTGTGTGGCAGAGCTTCGTGGTGTTCCCTTCCTCTCGCGGACTGTCCCTTGCCTCGACAAGGCATTCCGACGATGGGGGTAGATTTTGGTGGTCGTGGATGATGGTCTTGCGCCGGAGGCGGATTGGAAGGTCCTCTTGGAGTGCAGCACGGGTTTTCTCCGCGATGCGCCTGGCAAGATCTTCTTCGATTCTTTAAAGGTTGGCCGGTGGCGGTTCAAGGTGGAGCTCTCCATCGTCGCCCCTTCGCTGGCGTCGGTGGTTGATCGGGTGGCGTTGCTGGCCGGTTCGCTCGGCTCGGGGTCAGGGTACGACGCTTCGCCTTCGGGTTGCCAGCTGGCGCATCTTGGGGATTATTCCGAAGCGTCGCACCCCTTGCATGACTCTTCTGGTCCCTTCGACGTGCCTCTTCAGTTTCCGTGCCTTTCGTCTGCATGTCCCGGCTTCTCCGAGTTGAGGGCGTCCGAGGTGGATTCCTTTCATCATTCTCGACCGATTTTGTCGGCTTCTGCGCTGCATTTTCGATACTCGGGTCCTATGACGGGTCATGGTCCATTGGGTGCTGGCAGGTCCCTCAATTTCGGATCTTGGCCGAGGGCCTTGATGCCGAATGCCCCGATTATCTTTCCCGATTCTGTTGCGGTTATGCCCCGGGTCCACATCGAGGAATTGCAGGATCTTTCTGACATGGTGGGGGATCACTCGGCGACAGCTACTATTGCTTCCCCTTTGGGTGCCTCTTCGGACGTGGCTGATGCCTCCCCCTTGGAGGCCTCTTCGGTCGCGGCTGATGCTTGCGACAGGGGGGGGGGGCTATCTGACAGGCGCTTGGGGAAGAGATACAGGAGGCGTAAAAGCTCCAGGCAGGGATCTTTGGTGAGGCATTCCTGTGCGACTCAGCGGGAAGCCGTGGCGGAAGCTGCTGGGCTCAGTGGCCTTGGGGGAAGTTCTGATGGTTTTTAATGAAGGTTCTATCTTGGAATGTTAGGGGCCTGGGGAGGCCGACAAGTGTCGCTCTTTGGGCTCGCGTTTGTCCGAGTGGTGCTGTGATATTGCTCTTATCCAAGAAACAAAATTGAGAGGTGTGGATGATACCCTCTGGCGCTCTTTTGGTGCGGGTTCTATGGATGAGTTCCGAGCGGTGGATGCGGTGGGCTCGGCGAGGGGTTTCTTGATTGCTTGGCGTTCTGCGGTGTTCTCTTTCAGCTCGGTTCTGGCGGGGAGGCATATGATCTCGGTTGTATTGACTCGGGCTGAGTCTCTTGAGCCTTTGGTGTTTTCTTGTATTTATGCCCCTACATGCCATGTCCTGAGGAAGGACTTGTGGGAGGACCTTCGCGCGGCGGCTTCTATGTTCGGGGGGCTTCCTTGGCTATTGGGGGGCGATTTCAATGTCACGCTCCACTCTTCCGATCGCCCCCGGGGCAGGGGTGGCCAGGATCCGGGGTCGCTTGATTTTATTGAGATTTTGGATGAGGTTGCATTGGAGGGCTTGGTCCCTCATGATATCTCTTACACTTGGAGGAATAATTCTACTCGTTCTAGAATCGATCGTTTCTTGGCCTCTGGGAAGCTGTTGGAGGCCTTCCCTCTTTGTGCGGTGTCTTCTCGCCCCCGCTCTTTCTCCGATCGTTCTCCCATTATGTGGGAGTCTGGGGAGGGCCATAGGCCGCGGGATCTTTTCCGCTACGAGAAATGCTAGCTCTTGGAGCCTAACTTCAAGGAGGTGGTGCAGGAGCATTGGGCTCATGTCTCGGTTATGGGTTCTGCGGCTCACAGACTTGACCAGAAGCTTGCGTCGTTGCGAAAAGTGCTTGCGGGCTTCAAGAAGGATTCCAGGTTGGCGCGTATTGCTATCCGGGCGGCGACGGAGGAGGTCATCACGCGCCATGATCAGACAGAGAACAAGCGGGACCTTTTGCCTGAGGAGCTTCAAGATCGGCTCTCTGCTCAGACTCAGGTTGCGGCGGAGGACAAGAAAAGAAACATTGAATGGCAGCATCGGTCGCATTCGAAATGGCTCAAAGAGGGTGACGCGAATACAACCTTCTTTCACCGTGTGGCGAGTAGCAGAAAGCGTGCTAATTTGATGCGGGGTATCTCTATTAATGGCGTGTAGGTTTGCGGGGAGAGGGAGATGGGGAATGCCATCGTGGATCATTTCAAGCGCTTCTAGTCGGCTTGCTCTCCGCGTAAGTGGCGCTGGCTGGGTCTTGGGGCGCCTTCTCTATCGGCCTCCGACTCTGGGCTCTTAATTCGTCCTATCTCTTTGGCGGAGGTTAAGGAGGCGGTGTGGGACATAAATGTTGATTCTTCCCCGGGTCCCGATGGCTTCTCGGTGGCGTTTTATCGTGATTTCTGGGAGTTGGTGGCCGGTGATGTTATGGAGGTGTCCGAATTTTGTGCGGGTAACTATGACTTTGATCAGATTAATAGGGCTAATATTGTTTTGATCCCGATGGCTTCTCCGTCTCTAATGGCATTTACCTTATTGTTGCTCAAGTTTTAGCCAGACGATTGGCTCGGGTTTTGGAATCTCTTATCTCTCCGGCACAGGCTGCTTTCATTAAGGGCAGGCAGATTGCGGATTGCATTACGGTTGCCTCGGAGTTGGTCGCTGAATGGAAGAACGATCATAAGAAGGGTGTTCTTTGGAAGGTCGATTTTGCTAAGGCCTACGACTGCTTGGAGTGGCGGTTTTTGTGGTCTGTGCTGAGAAGACACGGTTTCTCTGAGATTTGGATTTCGTGGATGCGTAGGTGCATCACCACCGTCTCCTTCTCGGTGCTGATCAATGGTCGGGCGGTCGGTGGCTTCTTCCAGCCAAGAAGGGGGGTGCGCCAGGGGTGTCCCCTCGCTCCCCTCCTCTTTGTGTTGGCCTCGGATGTTCTCGCGCGTATGGTGGACCGTGTTATTGATGCTGGGCTGTCTAACGGATTCTGTAAGGGCAATCTCTGTGTGCCCTTGATCCAATTTGCGGACGATACAATATGCTTTATTGAGAGTGGTACTGCTGAGGTCTTCGGTATGGCGACCACTCTCGCCCTGTTCAGCGAATTGTCGGGATTGATGATTAATGGTTCTAAATCCAAGGTGGTTCCCTTCGGCTTGTCGCACGAGGAGGCGGTGGAGTGCGGTCGGTTGCTGGGATCTCCTCCAGGTGAGCTTCCTATTGATTATCTTGGCTTACCTTTGGTGGTGGGTCGGGCCAGGATTCAGGATTGGCGCTTGATTGTTGAGCGCGTGGAAACGCGCCTTACTGGTTGGCGTGCGGCTTTGCTCTCTAAAGGGGGGGGGGGCGTCTTGTTCTTCTTAAGTCTGTCCTCTCCTCTATCCCGATATACTTCTTTTCTGTTCGTCGTATGTCGGCGGGGGTTCGATTAAGGATTGAACGTTGTATGCGTCGCTTTCTGTGGGGAAGGAAGGGGGGGGGGAGGAGGGTAGGGGTCTTCATCTTGTCGCTTGGGATGAGGTTACTAAGTCTAAGCGGAATGGTGGTCTGGGGGTGCGGAGGCTGGAGGTGGTGAATGATGCTCTTTTACTCAAGTGGGTGAGTAGAATTTGGGGGAAGGATGATAACTTCTTTATCTCTGTTCTCAGGGAGTTCTTGGGCGTTGATAGGCTGGGGTTGGCGTGGGGGGCCCAAAACGTTCGTCGTTCTCCGTTTTGGCGTTATGTGTTGGATGTCTTCACGAGGAATGCTTTGCTGTTTATCCCGGTGCTGGGGAAGGGGGATTCCTTCAAGTTTTGGCTTGACGATTGGTCGGGAAGTGGTCCTTTGCAGGTGCGATTCCCGCGCTTGTTTGCCTTAGCGTCTCATAAAGATGCGTCGGTTGCAGATTGCTGGTTGGATGGTTGCTGGTGTCCGCGCTTTCTCGCGAACTTCTCGGATCAACGGGTTGACGATTTTGTTTCTCTGATGGATGCCCTTCGTGACGTTGCTAGGCCGAACGACTGTGTGGATCATTGGAGTTGGAAGGACGGTCCCTTCTCCACGCGCAAGGCTTATCGGGCGCTGGTTACTCGGCCCCCTACCGATGATGCTCTCCTTATGCGCGATTGTGGGTTCTTGTGGGGTCTGCGGTTGCCGGAGCGCATTGGTTTCTTCCTTTGGATTCTTCGCAGACGGAGGTTGATGACGCGCGATCGTTGTGCTAGACTTTTCGATAACATCAATGCCATCTGTATCCTTTGTAATTCGGAGGTGGAAACTATTGATCACCTTTTCTTCGGGTGCCTCTTGGTTCGTGGGATCTGGGACGACTTGCCTTGGGCGAGCTCGGACAACCTTTCTGATTTCTGCGAGATTCTTTGGAGCAACAGGAATAGGGCTAGGAGGGATCTCTTGGCCCCCATTGCAAGACTGTGGTGCATTTGGCTGGGAAGGAATGATGCTCTCTTCTCCGGTCAACGATTCTATCGGGAAAATACTATTATCCTTTGCTCGCGCTTTCTCGATGATTGGTGTGCTCTGTAGGCATTGGGTCTTGTATTTGTAGGCTGGTGTTGTTCGGTTGCTAGTTCTTTTCTTTTAGGTTTTCTTCACTTTTTTCCCTCCTTCTCCCCTTCGTTGTAATTACCTCTTTTTACTTTCTTTTATACATTTTTGGGGCAAACACCAAAGAGTGTCTCCCCCTTTTTGAGCCTAAAAAAACATCCATATGCACCTTCCTGGGCTGCTCCATGAACTGACTAACTTTGCTCAATGCAAAGGCTATATCCGGCCTGGTGATGGTGGCGTATAAGAGCTTCCAACAAGCTCTCTATATCTCTTCCTGTCTACCTCCTCAGTGTCATCATCATATAATCTCATACTTGGATCCATAGGGGTAGTAGCAGGTTTGCACCATGTCATACCTATCTCAGAAAGAAGATCCATCACAAACTTCCTCTGAGTCATCACAAGACCACGCTGTTCCTGGCGAACTCCAATCCAAGGAAGTATCGAAGATTGCCAAGGTCCTTAGTTACAAACTGTTGATCTAGGAACTCCTTGGCAGCTCGAATACCCTGCTCATCATCCCCTGTAACAACTATATCATCCACATAAACAAGAATAGCAACAATACCTCTCCGTGTCCTCTGAACAAAAAGTGAGTGATCCACAGTAGACCGCACAAGCAGCCTGTTGCTCTATCAACTCCGATAGCTTATGGTACCAAGCTCTCGAACTCTGCTTCTGGCCATAAATCGCCTTATGGAGCCTGCACACCTTCTGGGACTCCCCCTCAGTAGCAAACCCTGGTGGCTGCTGCATATATACTTCCTCCTGTAGGTCCCCATTAGAAATGCATTCTTCACATCAAGCTGGTAAAGAGGTCAGTCCCATGAAACAACAACTGACAGAAGCATGCATACTGTCGAGTGTCTGGCCACTGGAGAGAAGATATCCTGATAGTCCACCTCGTGAACCCACGTGCCACAAGTCTGGCCTTGTAGCGGTCCAGACTGCCATCTGCCCTTTGCTTTACCTTAAATATCCATTTGCAGCTCACAACAGAATCACCTGACAGAGCAAATACAATGCTCTAGGTACCAAGCGATCGCAGAGCTGCCATCTCCTCTTCCATTGCAAGTCGCCACCTACTGTCCTGTAACGCCTCCTAATATGTATGTGGGATAGTAACAACAAGAGAGTCCCACCACAAACTTCTCGTATTCCTCTGAAAGAATGATCCAAGGCAACATGCACAACAAGAGGATACTTGGCACATTGTCGACGAGGCTTCCTTAGGGCAATAGGTATCTCCAGGTCATCAGCCTTGCTGTCCTCTGGAATCAATGCTTTCCATATATCATTTCAAAACTCCAGTGCCATCAGTAGAAATAATGTGTTCATGACATACCTGAGGTGTGGTGGATGATGTGGACGACGCATGAGCAAAGGGGCGAGTAGAAGACATGCGAGTGTAAACAGAAGACCTGCGAATGTAAACATGGGGTAAAAAATTGGGCCAGGTAGATGGAGGTGGAGGTGGTGGAAGTGGAGCATGGGGGCATATGATGGGGAAGACGGAAGAGGAGGAACCACAACATCCTCTCCAGAACTAGTATTAGACAATCTCTGTCACTTATAGGAGAAAAATACATAATAGATTCAAAAAATGTGACATCTGCACTCACATAATATTTTCGTCCTACAGGATCAGAACATCTATACCTTTTTTGGGTACGAGAATAACCGACAAACACACATTTGACAAATCTATGTGAGAGCTTGTCACGGCCAGGAGTGAGTTGTGGACAAAGGCCACAGATCTAAAGACTCTGGGAGTGAGAGAGAATAGGTTCCTTCTCGGGAACGCAATCAGAAGGGAACTTTCTCTCCAAGAACAGTGGATGGCATGCGGTTCACCAAGTAGCAGGCGGTGAGAACCGCATCCCCCCAGAAAGAATGAGGGGTACGACTCTGAATCAACAAGGTCCTCGTGACATCAAGAAGGTGGCAATGTTTACGTTCTGCCACACCATTTTGCTGTGAGTATAATTGCAAGAAGTCTGATGAACTATACCAAGAGATTTGAGAATTCCGATAAATGTAATGTGGAAAAATTCCAAAGCATTATCCGTACGAATGAATTTGACATTAGCAGAGAAGATGTTGTTGACTTCAATAAGGAAAAGCTTTATGATAGCACCTGCTTCAGACTTATGCTTTAACAAGAATACCCAAGATAGTCTAGAATAATCATCCATAACAACCATATAAAATGATACCCTTGATGATCAGGAACACGACTTGGACCCCGGAATGTCAAAATGAACAGCTCAAAAGACCGACTACTGTGACGACTCGGAACGAGGAGCTGATGATGATTCCCAAGCCTGAAATGCTTCACGGTCCATTGTAGTACGAGTAGATATCTGGGGGAGCACATGAATCATCTTTTGAAGAGGAGGTGGCCAAAGCGAAGATGCCACATGAAAGAAGAAACAGATCCATAAGAAGTAAATGCAACCCCAACGCATGGTGGTATGGCAAGCTTATACAATCATCTCCGCTCACGCATGACCAATCACCCTGCCAGTTAGGCAGTTCAGAAACACAAGAGAAGAGGGATCAAAGATGGCACGATAATGTAAATCTTTTGTAATTTGACTAATAGACAAAAGATTCATCTAAAAATCGAGAGCATATAAGACGTTCTGAAGCTGCATAGAAGGGGCCAGAACAATCTGCCCCCGACTAACAATGGGTAGTCGAACCCCATTAGCAATGACCACGGATCTCCAGTCCCAGGTGGGATAGACCTGTAAGAGCTAAACTGCGTCCAATCTCCACACGTATGATGTGACGCTCCAGAATCCATAATCCAATCCATTACATCTGAACTGCTACAACTGGTAAACGCATAAGGAATACCTGATGAACTGGATGACGCTCTGGCAGTAGCTGCTGCATTTGAGGGACCTGCAATCGGAGTCGTAGGGGTGGCCATCATCTCTCGAAGTCTCAATACAATATCATCCAAACGTGTATCCCGGAGTAGGCGTAGACGAAGACTCAGTCTGCTCAGCAACACGCGCAGATGCAGGTCTCCTCCGAATGACCAGGACGATGGCAATGAGAACATGGGCCACGCTGACAGCCTCTACCTCGACCACGAGGTCCACGGCCACGAAACTGGGAAGACCCTCCTATGCCATGAGAAGTTGCCACAGCAGAGGGAGTCATCTGGGCTGTTGTAGTGGATGTGGTAGTAATCTTGCTCAATCGTTTTTAGACCTCCTCCATCAGCGGTATCGTCTCTCCAGTTAGAAGTTGAATACGAGCTGCATCGTACTCAGAATCAAGAGATGATAGGAAGACTCCCTCATTGTTAGCATTCCGATACTGATGTTGTTGCTCAGTGCTGGTGGTAACGGGCTTGAAGCTGTGTAGTCTCTCAAACATGCCTCTCAGATGAGAGAAGTGTGTGTGGAGCGGTCGACCATTCTGTTTGGTCAGAAAAATGTCGAACTGCAGTTGAAGGGATCTTGCTCTTTCATTCTTTGCTTGCCCGTATGTGTCCGCTAATATGTCCCACATAGCCATTGCTATGGATTGATTAACAATATCGTTGGCAATCTCCGTAGTAAGTGTCTCAGAGAGCCAGATGCGAGCATATGCATCATCTTGCTTCCAAGATGCATTAATCCCAGTCTTGTCCGCCGGTTCTGATTCCGTCAGAATGTGCTCCTTGTTATGGCACTGCATAAGAGTACGAAACTGCATGGACCACAACTCGTAGTTGGTCCCATCCGTATTCACGATGGGAGCCGGGCCTTTGAAGGCCCCCGAAGGAAGAAAGACTCACTCTGGTTAATTGATATCATTAGTACCAATGAGTAGAACCACGGACAAACTGAGGAGTAGACTGATTAGAGAATGTCTACACAATCATAAGGAGGGGGTTTATTGGTAGACTTATACAACCATCCTCATATCTTCTTTGTGAGGTTTAGAGTCGTAAGACGTGATTCAGATGAGAGAAATCACGTTCTATGATGCAAATCAGACTGCTGGACATCGCGGAATAGGCCGTACGGCAACAACCATGCCGCAGGAAGCGTGCCGCGGCAAGCGGCAGGGGCTGGCTGGAGGTGCCTAGCGGCGGCGGCGCGACGAGGGCTGGAACACCCTGGCTGCACGACTCGGTAGGGCTAGAAGCCCTAGAGGGGTGGTGCGGTAGGGCTGGAAGCCTGTAGGGGCGGCGAGGTAGGGCTGGAAGCCTTGGCGGGGTCCGACGGCAGTGGCGGCAGGCTGGGGGGGGGTTAGACGTGTAGGGTTAGAGTTAGGGTGGGATACGGGAACCCTGGTCTAGACCGTTGCTCTGATACCATGTTGGGAGAAAGAAAATTCATATTCAAAATGAGACCCAAGGCTCTCTTAAATAGGAAAAACGCCATGGGTTAATTACATAAGAGGTACATCAAGAAAACATAAAACACGAATAACACTGTGAAATACACTTATCTCAACATATATATCGGTTCTCTGGAGACTGGGACATAGGTGAAGGGGCTTTTCATCCTTTTTTTAGTTATGAAAGAGTTAGGCTACTTGAGGATGGTTTTAAAGAGATAGTGGAGGATCTGTGAAGGAGCGAGGTGGTGAGGGGTTCGTCGCTTATGGGGTGGCCTTAAAGCTCAAGATATTAAAAATATATTCAAACACATTAGATAATGAACCTAGGTGGGTAATTGGACGGGACCTCTACAGGGTCCAACTACCATAGCATCAGGATTAGTCCCACATCATCTATTAATGGGACTATGGAGAGTCAATGGGGCTATATAAAGAACCCCACACCTATGCACTCATAAGAGAATTACATAGAAGAATCCTCCATTTGAGGCGTTCTCATGTGATTTCATCCAGCTCCTTACGGAGTAGGATTTCACGTAAAATCTTCGTATTCTTCATTGGTTATTGCTCTTGATCTATCATCGCTTCCACATTCTATTTTTCCACATGGTATCACAACAGTTCGGTTATCGGAGATTTGATTTTATTTCAAGTTCGATTATTATTCATGTTCTTATGAATCGTAAATTATGTTCATAAACATTGATATTCGAAGATTTGATCTGGTTTTTTTTAAAGTTTCATGATGATTATATGGTTCATTTGTTTGGTCAATGCGCTATTTGGGTTCCTTCACAAAACCCTAGATTTGAGCGTTGCAGATCCATCACCATCTTTGTGATCTCAGCACCGCCATCACCATCTTTGTTGTGGGTCCATAAAATCCTAGTCGACAATGCAAGCAGATCACCATCTCCAAGTGCATCGGCATCGTCCCTCTACGCGTACAATTCTTCAACATAGCCCTCGGCGTCACAGTATCGCACACTGCCATGGTTATTCAACACCATCAATGGCTTCAAGAAGTAACCCACGCTTCTCCTTCAAGCCACACCACTGTCCAAAACACGCTTGTCGAGCCCCACTCGGCCACACACCTCATCGAGGCGGCCACTCCATGACTTGTGAAACCCTATGTGAAAGAAGGAAAAAGATGGAGGCGAACCTCTCCTCTCATCGCCACCCTCAACACAGCACACCTCTAGAGCTTCGCCTCCCTCGCGTTGACAACTGAAGCTCCAGGAGGCGATCTCTAGGACTCATGTTCTCCTTGAAATGGTAGCGGTGGTGGGTTTCCAAGAACCCTAATCGTATGCAATAGAATGGGGTGGGATAGCCCTCATTCCATTTATAGAGGAAAGAGAGAGAGAGAGAGGGTTAGAGAGAATGGCTGTAAAATAGGGAAAAGAAGGGGAGGTTAGTAATATTTGGGTCCTAAGTGGACCGTTGTATTACATAAAAGGTAGTTGAACTCTTTGGGTCTAATTGGTCTACAATTACTGCATTCTCAAAAGAGAGAGCATCTACCGTACGAAAAAGAGGATGATTAAAAAAGTTAAAAAGGAAAAAGGAGGATATCTGTGCAAAAAACAAGAGCACAAAAAATAAGAAAAAAATGGTGAATGTTTTTTTTATTCTCTTGTTTGTTTATTCTCCCAAATTTGTCGAGTACCCTCCAATATTTAACACGTATGGGAGAAAAGGGGAAGTGAAAGAGTACTGATCCCCATGGGTTTCAGGAGACGCTTATTCCACACCCCCACATGTGCCATACATTTTCTCAGAGATTCTCTACTCAGAGGCCAACTTAATGCATCCTATGCTTAATCCAATGATTGTGAGCTCTTGTACAAGATCCTTCTGAGGTTCCTCAAAGAGAGAACCCATTTTGAGGTCTCAACATGAGCAACCCCCATTCAGAGATCTGCATACGGATATTCCCAGGCATGAAGATCCATGCATTCGATGGCACATCTCCTATAGGCTTCGATGCCACAATCCCATGAGCTTCGACAACAGAGACTCATTACAAAGGCCAACCCTTCAGTTCATCCTCACTAACATAACATGTGAAGCACCATCCTCAACAACAATATGTGTTGAGTCATCATGGTCTGTGGTGTCATGTATTCAACGTGTGAGTACATGTCTTCTATTAGTTTCTCCAAGCTGAGCATTACATGCTCTAAGTTGAGGAGTGTTGGATAATGACCTATATGGATAATTGGACCTCTTTAGAATCCAAGTACCATACCATCAGAATTAGTCCCACATCATCTACTAGTGGGACTATAAAGAGTTAGTGTGGCTATATAAAGAACTCTGCACCCCTGTACTCATTGAGAGAATTACAATAGAAGAATTTTCCCTTTGAGGTGTTCTCCCGTGGTTTTATCACACTCCTCATGGATTAAGGTTCTACATGAAATCTCCATGCTCTTCATTGTTTATTTTGGATGTCATGGCTATTTTGGATGAGTTCAGGGAGATGAGCACATTCTTTAATAGGTTGTGTTGATCTTTGTCTTGCCTAAGAAGGATGATTATAGAGGATTGAGGACTTTATGCCCATGACCTTCTTTAATACTATCTATCCACTCGTGACTAGGCTCCTTGCTAATCGATTGCACCTATATTAAAGCCCGCTAGAAGCAGCTTTCATGTCTAAGTGTTTGATGATTGGCAATATTGTCATGGCATTTGAGATGGTAGCATATTTGATGAGAAGGAAGGTTTTTGGTTTGCTTCGGAAAATGGGATTTTTCAAGGCTTACAATATGATGGAGTGGAGTTTTTTGTGGAGCTCTGTGCACGAGGGGTTTCCCCGAATTATGAATTTCTTAGATGAAGAGATGCGTCACAATTGCGTCCTACTTGGTGTTGATCAATGGGCACACAATGGAGGTTTCTTTTAACCTCATAGTGGTGTAAAGATAGTTGCTCGCTTGCGCCACTTCTTTCTTTTTGTTTTGGTAGTTGATGCTCTAGTTTTAGCATCGAATCCTGTTGTGCATGCTAATTGTTTTAGGGTTTATATGGCTGATGGAGTTTCTCTGGTGCTGCAATACATTGTTATTATGATTTGCTTCCTAGAGGGCTCTGCCACGGAGGCTAGGCATTTGTCGGCATCGTTGGAGATTTTTTGAGGCTTCTCAAGGAATAGGTTGGAAAAGCTTGTTTTTTTTGTTTCATTTGGTCGGTTAGAGGCGGACATAAAGTTTGCAGGTGTGCTTTGGTTTTGCTGCCTAGAGGACTTCCTTTGTGCTACCAAGGTCTTGCCATGACTGGGGGCAAGTTGGATAGGGAGGATATAGGTCCAACTATTGGAAAAGATGAAGCCTAAGCTGGATGGGTGAAAAACAAAGTGTTTGTCTAAAGGTTGGAGCTTAGTTTTTCTTAAGTTGGCTTTATCAACTATCATGGTTTTCTATCTTTCTTTGGGAATACTACTTGTTAGGTGCGACATAGATTATACATCTTGATGCGGAGACTTTTTTTGATCCAATTTATATGCATAATGGTCGTGAGTTGGGGCACGATCATTTGACTGTTAAAGGAGGGTGAGCTTGGGTTAAGCTTGATGAGAAGAACAAGATGCTTCTTTTAATATGGGTGCTATAAGACTTTGGGGATTGAGTGAGGACTTTGCTTTAAGCTTATCTGAGGTGTCTATGACTCTATGGGCTCTGCATCTAGCATTGGGTAGACCGCGTACAATAACTATTCCTAATTCTACCCTATCTTTTATACATTTCGATGAAGCAACGAATTCGTCTAGACTTTTGATAGAGTCTACAAGAACACGACTGATCTTGGAAGGTAATAAATGGAAAACAGAGCATGCCGTATTCATTTTTAATGGAGAATTTCGAAGATAGGTCATTCTTACTAGATTGGCGCCTTTGATTTTTGAGAAATTTATTCATGTTCATCCTTTCTTTGTTTGAGTAAATAAATGGATTGAGTACTAGGCTCTAATTTTAGGGAAACAAAAAGCAACGAGCTTATGTTCTTGATTTGAATGATTACCCAATCTAATTAGATATTAAAAATACATATTGATGTTGGTTGTGTGAGGGCCTCCTCTTTTTCTCTAGTGCTTGATTGGGGAAGCATATTTTGATTTTAAATGGAAGACTTCTAGGAAGGGTTGTGATGGATTGCCACTTTCCAATGTTATTTACCCTTGCTGTTGATAAAAGGATGGTAGTTGTGGACTATAGGTTAAACCCGATGGGCGCGGTTTCAAGTGCTAACATCGACACCGTTTCATTTGGTTGCATGCTTAAGAAATCCTAGATTGTTATGGAAATGATTAAAATTTAAATAGTTTTAAAGGAATTAAAAATTTGATTATTCTTATATGTATAAAATAACGTAGAGTTACTATAGTTTCATGTTCAAGTTGGTAGGAGCTTAGAAACTTAAAATTACTTGTACTTAGAGAAAACATTGACTTCGAAATTCTTGATGTTGAATGAATAAATGATAATCATTTCAACGATTTAAGTAAAGAATAAATATAATCTATCCGAATGTCTACTATTTAGCGAAAGTAAATAGCAAGCATCTAGTTTGTATGTTGTATATTTTTGTTACGAAGTTGTCATAGGCTAGCAAGTAATATGATGATCAAATCCGGGCTTTATTATTTCAGTAATGAGAACCAAATCATTCAACTTCCTTAGTGGGAAACGCCAATCTAAAATAGATGACGCTTTTGGATTGTTATCTGTTGGAGTATTTGGTTGTGCGCCTCTTATGTTGTAGATGGGTAAATGGATACCTCCAGGATCCATTTACCCCATCCAGCATTTAATCCCAGATCTACCACTTTGGAGATATGGAGACTCAGTGGGGGCTATATATAGACCACTACACCCATTGTATCCGATGAGAAAAGCAATAGACTATTAGCCCTTTGAGGCATTCTCCCGTGGTTTCATCCCGCTCCTTAGGGAGTAGGGTTCCATGTAAAATCTTGTTCTTCGTGTTTCATATTTCTTGATTTAGTTCTCTGTTTATCAAATCGCTTCCGCATTCCTATTTTCTAACATGGTATCAGAGCTATATTATTTTCTAACATGGTATTAGAGCGGGTTGATTCTCGAGGATTTTAAAATGTTTATTCGAGATTCGTTTTTTGAATTTTCTATTCTTGAAAATTGTGCATGAAGAAAATTATTCTGAATCTATTGTTCATGATCGGTTCGAAACAGTTATAGGGTTTCTGAAGAAACCCTATATTTTGTACGACAATGCATCTTCTGCTGAATCTCATGCGAGAATCTCAAGCAGTAGCCCTAGTCGCAACATACGACACGATACCCAGATTGCTGTGCTCTTCCAGGCGTTGCGCGCAAACTCCAGATTGCCGAACCTCTTCTCAAGCTCATTCTCCATCGCCGCCCGATATCCAGATCCCGGTCGGTGTTGCGGCGAACCTTCATCGCCGAACCTCCAGGCTTCAGATGCGACGAGCCCTAGCTGCATGTCCTTCCCTCCCTCCTTTGCGCGGGCAACAGCAACCCAAGCGGTGTTGTGCCATCTTCCAAGATTCCAGGGGAGCCCGATGCTCCAGTGGCTCCCCATGACGTGATATCACACCTCCAACATACAGTCTATCTCCACCGAGCAGAACACCACGCAAAAACCCACACAATGATGCCGTTTTTTCGTGAATTTGTCCACGACGAAGCAAACATCTCAAAGCTCTGGAGGAGCATCTCCTTCTGCGGGGAACACCTCCTCCCTCTCTCGATTCTCACGCCTCCCCACGAATCCCCGACGATGCTCCCCCTGCACCTGCAGTCTCCTTCATCGCACACGATGCTCCACAGGCGGAGGCTCCTCTCCTCCTCCATTTCAGCGACAGAGCGGCGATGGCCCCTCCAGTTCTGCTGCGGCGACAACCCCAACAGCCCCCTGTCGACGGCGGCGCGCATCTCGATTTGGAAGAACCCCAGGGGTGGCGACACCCTTTTGAAGAGAAGGGTTCCCACGATGGGAATCCTAGGGCTATCAGCAGGGCCTTTAAAATTTTTTTGGGCTACTTATTTGAAAGTCCCAAGTGTGCTATTGTTATATAAAAAAATGTTATTGAGAGAGACCAAATGGGATGCCTTATAAAAAAAGGAAACGAGGGGGAGTTGGGTCGGGAAAAAAATGGGCCCAATATTAAAAAAATGTTTGAGAAAAAAGGAGAGGGGGAGCTGCTGCAATCTGGGCCCTGTTTGAGCCATGTATACAAAAAAATGTTCGAACGACTTAAAAAAAGGGAGAATAGTCGTTATAAAAAATGGGAAGAAAAGAGGCACGTACAAAGAAAAACCGTAAACAAAATATTTGCACAAAAAAACTGAAAAAATGTGAACGACTTATGTTAAAAAATTGGCATAGCCGAGAAGAAAATTCTCACTGAGAAGAAAAGCCGTAAATGTGACAGCTTATTTGATTTTGTTCTCCCCATTTCTATTGTCTTCTCCCGACTTTATCGATAAGTATGGAATTGTTTTCCGACAAGTATGGGAGAAAGGAGGAGTATTGTGTAGAGTCACAGGTCTATTCCATATTCAGATGTCAGATTTCCATGCCATTCAGTTTCCAGGCTCTACAGTTTCTCAAATATTCAAACTCGACGTTCAGCTGGTTCCAAGTCTTCAGTTTCAGACATGCACATGTATGCGGTCTTCTTTCAGATGAGCACATGTATGCCATCTTTTGTGCGGTCTCCATCTTTTATGTGTTGGCCAGAGTTTTCATGTGATCTATAGGGACTCCAGAGTAGAGGACCATTCCCTATGCCATGTTGGCCAGGGTTTTCATGTGGTTTCATAGGGATTCCAGAGTAGAGTACCATTCTCTGTGCCAGATGGGAGAGACCCAGTTCTCCGATGAGGAGACTTTCAGACTCCATTCTCCAACGACCATGGACTCCGACGAGGATTGCACTCCACGACTCTTTTGTCTTTTCAGTTCGACACTTTCAGAGATGGAGCAGTTGTCCACATGTTGTAGCGGGCCAGAGTACTTCGACGAGGAGACTCATTTCAGTTGTAGTGACTCTGACAGGCGTAGTACAGAGCACATGCTCTCTGATGTGGAGATTCAGTTGACTCACACTCCAGCCGTTCGTCCTCCTCACCTACACGGCATGAGAAGCAACATCCTCGACAACAACCGACGGTTGTGCGCGTTGAGTTGATATTGTCTGTAGTGTCTTGTATTGTGAGTTGAGTTTTCTTTCTATTTGTCCATGCTAAGTATTGCATGCTCCAGCTTGAGGGGGAGTGTTGGAGTATTTAGTTGTGTGCCTCTTATGTTGTAGATGGGTAAATGGATACCTCCAGGATCCATTTATCCCATCCAATCTTTAGTCCCACATCTACCAGTTTGGAGAGGTGGAGACTCGGTGGGGGCTATATGTAGACCCCCATACCCATTGTATCCGATGAGAAAAGCAATAGACTATCAGCCCTTTGAGGCCTTCTCCCATAGTTTCATCCCGCTCCTTAGGGAGTAGGGTTCCTCGTAAAATCTTGTTCTTCATGTTTCATATTTCTTGATTTAGTGCTCTGTTTATCATATCGCTTCCGCATTTCTATTTTCTAACATGGTATTAGAGCTATGCCATTTTCTAACATTATCTAACCTTAAAAAGTTGTGCATAAAATAAATAGAAAATAAAATTTAGGGAGTAATATTAATTTAAATATTTAAGACTTTAAGTTATATTTTACAAGTTAAAGCTTGTAGTAATATATCTTAACTGATTGTAATATGCAAATTAGTAGTATTAATAACATGTGAATACATATAATATAATTAAACTAATAGTTTACACACATATAGGAGAAACTTCAAACAAGGTAGGTCTCACCATCGCCATGGTGGACCATTAATCTCATCCTTCCTCTTTTTTATCACGCTGCTGAAATTAATGACCTATTAATTATATTATTTTAATGTTTAAAATCCTATTTGGTCATTTTATCACATTCTAAATATAGAATGTGACAATTATATGACCTTATTTATCTCCTATTGTCTCTCTCTCTCTCTCTCTCATGCAGGCTAACCTCTAGCCTCTC